>CM059188.1:68846481-68999078 GCA_030323885.1 Branchipolynoe longqiensis
ACATATCGACATACATACACAGCCACATACCTACATACCTACACACCTAAACACCCACTTACCCACCCAGCCACCCACATATCGACATACATACACAGCCACATACCTACATACCTACACACCTAAACACCCACTTACCCACCCAGCCACCCACATGTCGACATACATACACAACCACATACCTACATACCCACTTACCTACCCAGCCACCCACATATCGACATACATACATAGCCACATACCTACATACCCACTTACCCACCCAGCCACCCACATATCGACATACATACACAACCACATACCTACATACCTACACACCTAAACACCCACTTACCCACCCAGCCACCCACATATCGACATACATACACAGCCACATACCTACATACCTACAACACCTAAACACCCACTTACCCACCCAGCCACCCACATATCGACATACATACCAGCCACATACCTACATACCTACACACCTAAACACCCACTTACCCACCCAGCCACCCACATATCGACATACATACACAACCACATACCTACATACCTACACACCTAAACACCCACTTACCCACCCAGCCACCCACATATCGACATACATACACAACCACATACCTACATACCTACACACCTAAACACCCACTTACCCACCCAGCCACCCACATATCGACATACATACACAGCCACATACCTACACACCTAAACACCCACTTACCTACCCAGCCACCCACATATCGACATACATACACATCCACATACCTACATACCTACACACCTAAACACCCACTTACCCACCCACATATCGACATACATACACATCCACATACCTACATACCTACAGACCTAAACACCCACTTACCCACCCAGCCACCCACATATCGACATACATACACAACCACATACCTACATACCTACACACCTAAACACCCACTTACCCACCCAGCCACCCACATATCGACATACATACACAGCCACATACCTACATACCTACACACCTAAACACCCACTTACCCACCCAGCCACCCACATATCGACATACATACACAGCCACATACCTACATACCTACACACCTAAACACCCACTTACCCACCCAGCCACCCACATATCGACATACATACACAGCCACATACCTACATACCTACACACCTAAACACCCACTTACCCACCCAGCCACCCACATATCGACATACATACACAGCCACATACCTACATACCTACACACCTAAACACCCACTTACCCACCCAGCCACCCACATATCGACATACATACACAGCCACATACCTACATACCTACACACCTAAACACCCACTTACCCACCCAGCCACCCACATATCGACATACATACACAACCACATACCTACATACCTACACACCTAAACACCCACTTACCCACCCAGCCACCCACATATCGACATACATACACAGCCACATACCTACATACCTACACACCTAAACACCCACTTACCCACCCAGCCACCCACATATCGACATACATACACAGCCACATACCTACATACCTACACACTAAACACCCACTTACCCACCCAGCCACCCACATACGACATACATACACAGCCACATACCTACATACCTACACACCTAAACACCCACTTACCCACCCAGCCACCCACATATCGACATACATACATAGCCACATACCTACATACCCACTTACCTACCCAGCCACCCACATATCGACATACATACATAGCCACATACCTACATACCTACACACCTAAACACCCACTTACCCACCCAGCCACCCACATGTCGACATACATACATAGCCACATACCTACATACCTACACACCTAAGCACCCACTTACCCACCCAGCCACCCACATATCGACATACATACACAGCCACATACCTACATACCTACACACCTAAACACCCACTTACCCACCCAGCCACCCACATATCGACATACATACACAGCCACATACCTACATACCTACACACCTAAACACCCACTTACCCACCCAGCCACCCACATATCGACATACATACACAGCCACATACCTACATACCTACACACCTAAACACCCACTTACCCACCCAGCCACCCACATGTCGACATACATACAGAACCACATACCTACATACCTACACACCTAAACACCCACTTACCCACCCAGCCACCCACATGTCGACATACATACACAACCACATACCTACATACCCACTTACCTACCCAGCCACCCACATATCGACATACATACACAGCCACATACCTACATACCTACACACCTAAACACCCACTTACCCACCCAGCCACCCACATGTCGACATACATACACAACCACATACCTACATACCTACACACCTAAACACCCACTTACCCACCCAGCCACCCACATATCGACATACATACACAGCCACATACCTACATACCTACACACCTAAACACCACTTACCCACCCAGCCACCCACATATCGACATACATACACAGCCACTACCTACATACCTACACCAAACACCCACTTACCCACCCACCACCCACAATCGACATACATACACACCACTCCACCCTAACCCCACTCACCACATGCGACATACATACATAGCCACATACCTACATACCCACTTACCTACCCAGCCACCCACATATCGACATACATACATAGCCACATACCTACATACCCACTTACCTACCCAGCCACCCACATATCGACATACATACACAGCCACATACCTACATACCTACACACCTAAACACCCACTTACCCACCCAGCCACCCACATGTCGACATACATACAGAACCACATACCTACATACCTACACACCTAAACACCCACTTACCCACCCAGCCACCCACATATCGACATACATACACAGCCACATACCTACATACCTACACACCTAAACACCCACTTACCCACCCAGCCACCCACATGTCGACATACATACAGAACCACATACCTACACACCTAAACACCCACTTACCCACCCAGCCACCCACATATCCACATACATACATAGCCACGTACCTACATACCCACTTACCCTCCCAGCCACCCACATGTCGACATACATACACAACCACATACCTACATACCTACACACCTAAACACCCACTTACCCACCCATCCACCCACATATCGACATACATACATAGCCACATACCTACATACCTACACACCTAAACACATACCTACAGTTCCACATACCTACCCACATACCTACATACCTACATACCCACTTACCTACATACCTACACACCCACCCAGCCACCCACATATCGACATACATACACAGCCACATACCTACACACCTACACACCTAAACACATGCCTATTGTTCCACATACCTACCTACCTACATACCCACTTACCTACATACCTACACACCCACCCAGCCACCCACATATCGACATACACAGCCACATACCTACACACATACACACCTAAGCACATACCTATTGATACACGTACCTACCTACCCACATACCTACATACCCACTGACATGCATATGGACCTACGTACCTCCATACCTCTATTCGTCAATACATACATACATACGTACATACATACTAATCTACATTCCCACCCCCCCATATATACGTATATCCTTAATACCTACATAACCATAACCTACATGCATAAACACCTGCATACCCACATCCCTACACACAGACCTACATACATACCAATATACCTACATACAAACATGCATACCTACATACCTGTGTATACATATGTATACATTCATACCTCCATAATGCATACACTCTACATACTGAAAGGCCTACATACCAACAGGCCTACATATCTACATACCCACATACCAATATTCCACATCACTAAAAACCTGCATACCTACATATCCACATACCTAAATCCCCACAAACCCACATACCTACTTGCCTACATACCAACATACCTGCATACCCACATACCTACCTACTTCCCCACACAGGTACCAACATACTGACATACCTACATACCTATATACCAACATACATATATACCCACACACCCACATACCCATATACCTACGTACCCACACACCCACCTACCTACATACCCACATACCTACTTGCCCACATACCTACATACCTGCATGCCTACACACCTACATACCCACCTACCTAGATACCCACATACCCACCTACCTAGATACCCACATACCTACATACCCACACACTCACGCATCTACATACCCACATACCTACGCGCCCATATACCTGCATAGCTACATAACCATATACCTACATACCCACATACCTCCATACCCACATGCCTACATACCTACATACCCATATACACACATACCTACACACCCGCACACCCACATACCCACATTCACACATACCCGCATGTCTAATACCCACACACCAACATACCCACCTACATACCTACATACCCACATACCCACATCCCTACATACCTACATAGCCACATACCCACCTACATACTTCCATGCCTACATACCCACATACCAACCTACCCACCTAGATACCTATATATCTACATAGGCACATATCTACATAGCCACATACCTACATACCCACATGCTGACATACCTACATACCCACACACCTACATCCCACATACCCACATACCTACATACCCACATATCTACATACCTACATAACCACATACTGACATACCTACATACCCACACACCTACATACCCACATACCCACATACCTACATACCCACATACCTACACCTACATCCCACATACCTAGATACCCACACACCTACATACCCACATACCTACATACCTACCTACCTACATACCAACATAGCTACTTACCCATATACCTACATACCCACACACCTACATCCCACATACCTACATACCCACATATCTACATACCTACATAACCACATACTGACATACCTACATACCCACACACCTACATACCCACATACCCACATACCTACATAGCCACATACCCACCTACATACTTCCATGCCTACATACCCACATACCAACCTACCCACCTAGATACCTATATACCTACATACCCACATATCTACATAGCCACATACCCACATACTGACATACCTACATACCCACACACCTACATACCCACATACCCACATACCTACATACCCACATACCTACACACCTACATCCCACATACCTACATACCCACATACCTACTTACCCACATACCTACATACCCACATACCTACACACCTACATCCCACATACCTACATGCCTACATACCCACATACCTACCTACCTACATACCAACATAGCTACTTACCCATATACCTACATACCCACATGTCTACACACCCACCTACCTACATACCTACATAGCCACATACATACATACATACCCACCTACCTACTTACCTACACACTTACATGCCTACATACCAATATACCCACATATCTACATACCTACCTACCCATATACCTACATATCTACATACACACATACCCTCAGACCTACAAACCTATGTACCCACATACCGACATATATGCATACCCACATACCCATATACCCACATGCCTACATACCCATACACCTGCATACCTACATACCCACATACCTACATACCCATATACCTTCAAATGTACACATCCACATACCTACATACCTACATACCCACATACCCACATACCACCGTACCTACATACCCATATACATACCCGCATACATACATAATCATATACATGCATACCTCCATACCCACATACCTACACACCCACATACATACATACCCACATACCTACATACCCATATACTTACATACACACATACCTACATACCCACCTGCCTACTTACCTACATACCTACATACCTACATACCAATATACCCACATGCCTACATACCCACATACCTACATGCCCATATAACTACATACCCACATACCTACATACCCACATTCCTACACACCAATATCCCTACATATCCACATACCTACATACCGTCCTACCTGCACATCTACATACCCACATACCTACATAGCCATATAGCTACATTCCCACATACTTACATACCGACATACTCACATTCCCACCTACCTACATACCGACCTACCTACATACCCATATAGCTACATACCCACACACCTACATTCCCACATTCCCACATACCTACATACCCACATACCTACCAACATACCTACCTACCTGTCTGCAGAACTTGTGTTGACATATAAAACACCAGGGGGCGCCAGCCACTGCACTAGCGCCGTACATAGCGAGCCCGACGCGAACCATACGTCAAAATCGAGAGCCAATTTGTGACATACATGTAGAGACACATGCACACACATGTAAATATAGGCATGCACATATAGCTACTGTATCTTTATACCCACATAATACGCTATACAGTATTCAAATATATTATATTGATATACACTCATACATGCACATATATATATATATATATATATATATATATATACATGCACCACATACCACACAGACCAGACGGGATGGCCGAATGAATTGAGCATCCATCTCCTGTTATGGAAGATTGGGGGATCCGAACCCATGGGTTTGTGGGTTCGTACCTTGGTCGAGGCAAACCAATGACTTAAAAAGTCTTAGCCAGGCGCTCGTCATTATTAGGATAGGGCAGATACTGGTTGGCCCAGGTTTAGGATAATGTGACTGAGTGGGATATCAGGTCATTGTGCTGGTGGACTGGTCTCCCAGTGGGGCAGCAATATAAAGTCACCATGAGTGTGCACTGTCACAAGTCGGTACCCATCCTGATATGACCTTAGATCTTGATAGGACGTAAAACAACAGCAAACCAACATACTGCACATATATATATATATATATATAATATTATATATATATATATGCATAAATATATAGTAAAGTAGCTGAATATATTTGTGTTTATATGCTGTATAAGATATTATATGAATATAAATACCGGAAGTGGACTAAACCTCTAGTGCGCAGTCATCTCACTCTGCCAGATCGACTAGTGGCGCCTCCTACTTGCGATATATATATATGTTTATATATATATGTTTATATATATGTTTATATATGTATATATATATATATATATTATTATATATATATATATATATATATATGTATATATATGTGTGTATGCATGAATTAATAGCTGCTGCAGTGTAGGCCTACGTGGCGTGCCCCGCGTCAATCAATGCCTCACGAACAATGACAAGTTGTTGCTGCTTCACGTTGTTCCGGTCGTTATCGACCAGCCGGCCAGGAGTGGAGGTGGTGGTGGTGGATGGTGGGGGGGGGGGGGGTCTGCTTGTGCCAACAGTGTACAGCTCAACACTGGAGGCCGTGCGGGCCGTCCTATTTGTACAGCTGTCACCGGCTTGCCACAGCCGCACCCCGCCTCACTTGAGCAGTCACGTGACATCAAGGCAGTGCGGACCAATCACAAGCCAAGGTCACCACCCCTGCTGCCACCTGGTCCCGGACGTGGCTACATCCACCTGGGGGTACAAGCGCACAGGGGATGCTGCTCATCGGTGTGGGCAGACGCGGTGGCCAAATTTGTAAGAACGCAGACTTCCGTGCGGAAAGTCGGGCGTTTGATCCTCGGGTTGAGTCAAAGCGATGACTTACAAAATTGATGCTTATCGTTTTCTAGCCTGGCGCTTGGCATTAATAGGATAGGGCAAGGACTGGTTTGCTTAGTGTCAGGATAATGTGACTAAGAGGGAAGTTGGTGCTGGTGGCCTGGTCTCCCAGTGGGGAAGTGCTATAATGTCACCATGGGGGTGCACTGTCACGTGCCTGTTCTGATATGACCTTGGATGTTGCTAGGACATAAAACGAAAATAAACAAAGATGACCGGTGTGCGGGTTGGCACAGTATCAATGTCCTGAAGTGGGATCCATAGAACAGCGCATATTGTGGTAATGGGTGATGAACATGGGATTCATTGCACCTAGAGCAGGATCCGAACCCACACTTCTTGCCATTGTGGGGCTAGCATGCTAACCATTACACTACCTAGGCTCCCTGATGCAATCATCCTATCCACACCTACCTGTTTATATTGTTCCTTGCCTGAGTGACAGGTCAGTGCAGACTACTGCACTCGTCTCCCTGGAATTTGAAGTCTTTTAAATGGTTTATATCCATAAGTCATTTAATGCTCACACTTACAATTGCAATTCCACGAAATGCAATTACATATACCATGCATAGGGTAGGTTGAACAAGCGGATAGCTTGTATATGATCCTGGTCATGGAACCAATGTCATGGGGGTGATGAAAATGGGAAATATTGAACCTAGAGCTAGATTTGAACACACACTTCTTGCCATTCCATGATTAGTGTGCTAACCATTACACTACCTAGGTTCCTGATGCAATCACCCTTTTCACGCTCATCTGGCTATCTGGCTCCTTGCCTGAGAGATCAGTATAGACTATTACAATACCAATTTGCACATGTCCCCCCCCCCCCCCATACAAATTTACACATGCCACCATATGCACATTTATGCTCATATATCTGGATATAATTCTGCATACAAATTAAGTTACACATATGCACCTATGCATGGAAATCCATCCTTGCTTATATACCTACACACATGTAGTGCTTACATTCATGCATATATACATGGATAGATACATACATGATTACGCACATGTACTGCATACATACATGCCTACATACATATGAATACATGAAATTATTCCTTTACAGACGAACCTAACAAGCATTCATTTTATGACCAACCATATGTGTAGGATATATGTCAAATTTTATCCTAACATCGAAAAGGGAATTTCTATTTGATTAATTATTTAAAGCTGCATAGTCCGATGAAAACATAACATTTTCAAAACCATAACAATTATCTAGATTTGATTCTACATATCTAACTTAGATGCTGGTGCACTTATTAATCATTTGTCATCACATATAAGGGGCTACTGAGTCAAGTAATAGAACCTGTTACTGCAGAAGCCTATGGTGATAGAGTTTTGGCAAGCTTGCCCAAATTAATTTAGCACGTTTCCATTTCAAATATCTCAAAAGTTAGCGATTTAAAATAAAAGTTACTTCAAACTAAAGTAAGGTAGATAATAATGAACAACATAATATGTTTATCTCAGAAAATAACAGAAACTCAAAACCATCAGACTATGCAACTTTAACTGTTCTTGTTGTCGCTGCTGTTCTTTTTTGTGTTTGTTTGTTTATTATACAGGAAATCCATGTCTTTTAGTCCACATCTTAATTTAATGCCTTCCTACGATCTAGTGGACTAATGCACAATATACATGTGATGCGATAACACAGATTCTCTTCCATTGTCAAAATCTGTGTCGTATGAAGGGTGTCTTATTTTAATATGATCAATTTTCTCGCACAATCTGTCTTCCTCCAGTGTAAGTACAAAGGTATGCAATCGTGCGCATAGGCTACACTGATATACACCTCCATATGAACACTTAATTACCCAGATGGGCACTCACTAATACTTACACAATGATTTATGTTCACGCCCATATATATATATATTACCTCGGTACTACGCCTCTGGCTATTCGTAGTCCAGAGAGAAGGAAGCACATCCGGGTCCAGCAATTAGCATAATCTACTCACAACGGGAGGACGTTTGTTGAGTAGCTCTGGCAGTTTTTCTACATTAACTACTAAACCAACCAAGTTAATATCATTTTTGAATGGATATGTTGATATAGTTCATGTTAGCATTCACATATATTAAGCTTTTAAAACTTTTTATTGAAAATTAACTGAATTACAGGTTAATTGCGATTTGTCGTAACATCGTTAGAACAATGCTGCCATTGTTCTTTGTAATGCCACCCATTGCCGAACAGAGAGATGTTTGGGAGGTGCTACTTACATCATTAGGATTTATTCCTGGGTTTCCTTGAGATTCCCCAATTGTTTTAGGCATACCTCCGAGTTCCGTAGTATTTAGAAGATGAAGGCTTAGGATTTGGTGCAATTAATGCAGCAAGACGTGCGCTTTCAATCATTCTACCGAGGATAGATGGACAAACGATTGGAAAGCATCAGGTAGTTCACTGGTTTATTAGGTCCGTGTATGAGAGAAACCCACCCAAACCAAAATATAATAGGTTTTGGGATGTATCAGTAGTATTTAAGTTATTCAATTCATGGCCTAGTAATAGACATTTAGCAATGAAGGAACTTGACTTTAAGTTAGCAGTGCTGTTACTACTAGTTGTAATAAATGTTGATGTCGACACTGTGAGATCTAGTTTGCTACTGTCTTTATTTAGAACGTTCTGTAGTGACATCACTCTGTGCCACCACTGGGGGTGTTCGGATAACAACACAACTGGAAGACACATACATTACATCTCCCTTTCAATGGAACAGAGGAACAAAATTCAATGGTAACATTTTGTATATATCAACTACCATCGATAGCAACAGGTCCTTCTCGTGTTATTATAACTAATGTCATAACGCCATATCCCCCTCTTTAAAATAATTCCTATCGATAACAGAATGGTACCAGGTATTGCGAGGATAAAATGCCATGCTCAAATTTACTAACATTCCAGAACAATGTAAATGGCATTGTACATGAAGACCTAATACATATAGAGATATTATACATACTAAGTTTTAAGAAGAGAACCATGAAACATGTAAATGGGAAACTATCGAATGTAGCCCATCATACAAAAACACGACCCATAAAGTAATACAACGAATACATAGTCAGGGTCAGTTGTCACTTCTTAAATGTAGACTTATTTTGTCTCTTCTTCATATGACCTGAACAACGAGCGTATTATTATGTAACGTTGTATGCAATTTATAACTGAACATAACAAGGCACTTGCTAGGCAGAACAGAAAGTGGCATAGCAATAACAGTAAACGACTTATATAACATATGAGACTCAAATATTCAATATAGTATTTCATGAACAACATTTCCCAAAATGTTCAAATTAAACTCATGCTTCATATAACAATTTCATCCGTGAACATTTTGTCATATTTGTTTGTTTGTTTCTAAAAGCATTGAGTAAAAATTCATTTGATAACATCTTTGACATGCAAGACAACTTAAAAGCATGTATAGACATAACATACAAAATGCATACTCAGCTGGCTGCATGTGTCGTTTCTTATGTTATCATGCGTTGTGTCCATTCATTGTTCGAACTTAAGTATGTGAAGTTACCAATTATTGTACAGCTTTTCCAGCATGTTACTTATTTAACTATAACAATTTCAACCGTGAATATTTTTTTATGTTTGCTTAATAAGCATTGAGTCAACATATAGTCAAGAACATCCATGACATGAAGAGCAACTAAACATAGCATTTATAAAAACATTCAAAATGCATACTTAGTTAGCTTCATGTGTCGTTTCTTATCCTTGCATGTGTTGTGTCCATTCTTTATTTGACCTTAATCATGTGTCATTCTTACTGTACTGCTTTTCTAGCATGTCACTTGCTTAATTATTACAATTGCATCAGTGAACATTACCTACAATAACAGTAATGAGTCAACAGCTATTTGACAAGATCTATGACAAGTACGACATCTTACAGCATTTACAAAACATCACCAAAAAGCATACTAAGTTACCTTCATGTGCCATTTCCTATGTGTGAATGTGTTCTGTAAAGTCTTTGTTTGACCTCAAATGTGTGAGGTTCTTCATGTATTGTCATGGTAACATACGGAAACAATTTAAAGTTGCACAGTCTAACCAAACCATTCCTAATTCAAAACGTCACAATCGACATACTATGTCTTTGTTTGCATTCTTTGACCGTTTCCACATATATATATTTCTATTACATATAGATATATTTATTAAATATATTTATATACATTATTTTATTTTAATGCATATGATATTAAATTCAATGTTACAAATATCAGTATATCCGGTAGATTCTGCATATTCGGCTTACTCTGGTTTCTATATAACCAATATTTTACACAACTGCAGAATTTACAGGTTACATAACTGCATGTTGTGATAACATTTTGTCAAACAATTATGTGTTCAACAACAGGCCCTTCTCATAGCGAAAATATTGGCACACACTTCACCATGTAATTCTGACATCCTACAATATAGTCGTTTTTCTCTTCACACAAACATTTTGTTATATATATATATTCCTTTGTAATATATATATTGCCATTCGTTCAACATGGGAGTGTCATGCAATAACAGTACTGTCACCTGCATAATATAAATATGTGAATGTATGTACTACTTTTCATACGATATAGCAGATTTAGGTTTTATATTTCCATCATTAATAACTAGTCCATAACAATATTAAAGGATGGAACCATACATCAATGTTGGGTATTTAAAAAAAAAAATGTACATATATTTTTTTTATTGAGTATGCAGCTTTAACAAAGCAGACTACCAACTGCTACTTTGTCGCTTTCACTGATTTGAACTACATTCTTTCATGACGTGGCCTCTCGCTGCCTTGGGGGTGTTCGGATAGCAGCACACATTACTTTGACAATTTGATGTACGTAAACGTATATGCTACACGTCATATAATACATAATCAGTTGTATTTTCTTTCAACTGACAAAAACAATTACCATCACTAATAACTAGTCCATAGCAATATTAGGATGGAATATATCAATGTATGTTTGACACTGCATCTCGTATCATATTTCATGCCTTTCACGTGCCTCAAGTGGCGTGGCGTCTGGTGCTTGCTTACCAGCGCTCCGTGTACTGCTGTAGCTTAGCTGGCTTGACATCCTGTGCGTCTTTGTTACGGCCGTTTTCGTTCATCTCTGTCGATGATCCGTGCATCTGTGCTTCGTATCATCTGTGTCTGTACCTCTAGGTATCTGTGTATCTGTGTGCCATCTTCTCAGGCATCTGTGCATCGTATTGTCATTTATTCACTCCAAGCAATGTTGTGACGTCCTGCGCGTCCTCATTCCGGCTGTTTTAATTAGAGCCGTTCGTTTCCACCGACGATCCGTACATCCGTGCTTCTTGGCACCTGTGTAGTCGTGTATGTGCCTCCATGCATCCGTGCATCCATGTGCCATCTTTCCAGGCATTTGTGCATCATCTTGTCACTCGTCACATTAAAGTCAGTGCTGCTTCTGTTGGTGCCCGGGGAGTTGCTGCCCGATGCGCCGCAACTACTGCAAGTATGTGTTACCGTTTCTGCGACCAGGGTGTCGATGCCTGGTACAATAAACTGGCATGATATGTTGGTTGGTGTCCGGGGTACTGATGCCCGGTATCCACCAGAAGCAATGGGCTGGAAAGCACCATTGCCTCCACATCTGACACCATGTAATAAATGTTGATGTCGACACTGTGAGATCTAGTTTGCTACTGTCTTTATTTAGAACGTTCTGTAGTGACATCACTCTGTGCCACCACTGGGGGTGTTCGGATAACAACACAACTGGAAGACACATACATTACACTAGTGATGGGGCATAGAGGCCAAACAATTGTTGCATTGTCTCTGGACGGATTAGAGATAGACAAGAATGAGGCAATGTTCGATTCGGAGACATTACTAAAGTCAAACCCACTGTCCACGGTACATGTAAATAATTTTCCAGATGATCAATGCATATGTGTAGTGTCAGCCATTGGGGTGTATATCTCCAAGTCACGTGGAATAAGGAATTCCAGACAGCTCTTGATAAGCTTGATTAAACCGCATAAGCTTATCTTGAGAGACACACTTGCAAGATGGACCATCAAAGTGCTTAAAGAGGCGGGCGTCAATACTGGACGCTATGCATCCCACTCAACGAGGGGGGGCCATGGTCTCTAAAGCAAGACAATTATTAATCTCAGTCTAGAGAATCCTGGCGCATGCCGGCTGGAAGATGGCTAGATCGTTTGCAAAACATTACAACAAACGACTAGAAAGTCAAGCGGCATGGCGACTCGCTTACTCACCAACTAAAAGACGGGTGAGAAACACAAAATTATATTTTTGTACTGAAACATGTTATGTTAAAGAATAGTATAAACAACGATAAAAAATGAGATTATGTAAAGTTCTCCCTGGACTATGAGTAGCCAGAGGTGTAGTACCGAGGTAAAATAGTATAGGTATACAAATCTTACCTGGGTACAGATTATGGATAACTGTTGTTTTCCCGAGGTACTAGCCTCGGATAGTTGTGGGTCAGGGCCCACCCACCCTCCCCTACCATGACTATGACGTTGGCTTGTGCCGAAACAAAAACATATGAGTATCCATAGAATTTTAAGATAATTCTTTATCCTATTAAGTATGTAAAAGATTGCTGGACCTGGATGTGCTTCCTTCTCCCCGACCCATGACTATCCGAGGCTCGTACCTCGGGAATACAACAGTTATCCATCATCTGTACCCAGGTACATCATCTTGTCACTCGTCACATTAAAGTCAGTGCTGCTTCTGTTGGTGCCCGGGGAGTTGCTGCCCGATGCGCCGCAGCTACTGCAAGTATGTGTTACCGTTTCTGCGACCAGGGTGTCGATGCCTGGTACAATAAACTGGCATGATATGTTGGTTGGTGTCCGGGGTACTGATGCCCGGTATCCACCAGAAGCAATGGGCTGGAAAGCACCATTGCCTCCACATCTGACACCATGTAATAAATGTTGATGTCGACACTGTGAGATCTAGTTTGCAACTGTCTTTATTTAGAACGTTCTGTAGTGACATCACTCTGTGCCACACTGGGGGTGTTCGGATAACAACACAACTGGAAGACTCATACATTACACGTACTACGTCCTGATATGACCTTAGCTGTTGCTAGGACGTAAAATCCAAACAAAAGCAAAAACACAAGCAAAAACACGCTTATGCAGCATATATATAATGTACATACACACATATACACACGGTAGAATGATTGAAAGCGCACGTCTTGCTGCATTAATTGCACCAAATCCTAAGCCTTCATCTTCTAAATACTACGGAACTCGGAGGTATGCCTAAAACACTTATGTACTTACACAATGTATATATATATATATATATATATATATATATATATATATATATAATATATATACACACATACAGACCATACCTTGTACATCGGCACACAATGCTCTTCACACATGTACATCGCACTTACGAGGACGCATTAATACCGACAAACACAGACAAACCCACAGTCATAAAGACATCCCGTCCCTGCACAAATAGCCACATTGTCATTAGTATAGGTCTAGAGATGTGCACACACACTGCAGCCGTCCTGACAGTTGGACTTACAGATACCTATGCAAACTTACTGATGTAGCCACATCTACAAAATATGTCTACGTCGTCATAAATCCAACAGTAAATATAAATATATATATATGCATATATATGCATAGATATGCATATAAATATTGCTATGTACATATGCATATATACATGTACACACACACATATACATATATATATATATCTATATATATATGTGTATATGTATATATGTGTATATATATATACATGCATGCATGTATAATCTACATATCTACCGGACCAGAAACCATGTCCAAATCGGTAAGAGCACAGGCTTCTTCTCATACGGAAAGTCAGGAGTTCGAAATCTGGTCGGGTCAAACCAATGACTTACAAAGTTGAGGGGTTAGCATTACCTATCCGGGCAGTCACCGATTCAAAATTATATACACAGGTCAGTATCCCCTTATACACAATTCTGAAATCCAAAAAGTTCTGAAAATTGAACTTACATACATAAACTGTAATACAATAAGTTACACTAACTTAACTTACATATCCTCTTCTGCCTGATCTAGGCCCTTTTGGGCCTAATGTCAGCTCGTTATGGTAAAAGAGAACTATTTTCTTTGCACACATATGGAGGTCTATGCCTCTCCATGAAGATCTTATACCACTGGCCTCTGGTGTTGCTGTCTATCCTGAGGTTGAACAAACCCACTGTGACATCACAGTCATATACTCCAGTAATAATCTTATACGTGTCTATCATATCTCCCTGAGATGATGATATGACAATGTTGGGAGGTTAAGTCTCCTCAGGCGATCTTCATATGTCATCTCTCCCAATCCTGGGATCATCCTTGTTGCACGATGTTGTACATTTTCAAGAGCTACAATGTGCTTAACCAAATGAGCCCAAACTTGATTTGGAAACTCCAGGTGCGGTCTTCCCAGAGACTTGTATAATGTGACCAGAGTCCTCTCATCCTTATATATGAAATGTACGAAAGTAAAACTGTTGTACTAGAAGTATATCTGGTATATAAATAATCCCTTTATTTCATTTATCTGCATATTACACTATAAGTCAACTGTAGTGTAGAAACTAACCACTTGTTCTGGTCACCAGTTTTGTAGAGTGTTATGCTCAGATCTGTGGCTGTGTTCGTAGGCTATGAGGAAAAAGAATACAGACAAAGAGAAAGTAAGTGTAAGAGAGAGAGTCCAGCCCTCTGTTTTCTTTCTTATATAGTTACATGGTTTCTTGGTAGAGTATCATACCGCCTCCTTCCACCAATAGGAATCAGGCATTCCTGGTTTCACCAATAGGAATCCAGCATTCCTGGTCTCTATGGATATCAGTGGTCTGCCCACCACCAGTAGCTGTCTGGCCCCTTGGCCACCACCAACCTTGACCTTGTGAGTGTGGTGACCCCTGCCACAGCAGAAGGGCTAGGCCCTGAGTGCAATCACACCTAGACCTTCCATCACCACTATGTCCATTTACATCCCACTCAGGCAACACCAATCAATATATATATATATATATATATATATATATACATATGTATGCACCTGGCCAAGTACACCGATCAGTAATAGAACAATTGCATTCCCCCCTTGCCGAATATCTGAATATTTTACTGTAGTGTTCTGTTGTCTATATTTATGCCACTTATTGTGAACATCCATGTTTTAACTGCAGAATTAATGTTGGATAAATACCTTGATTCTGAAATCCGAAAAATTCTGAATTCGAAATACAACTAGCTCCCAAGGATTGCGGATAAGGGATTTTTTTAAACCCACGCATGTGCACAGTTTAATGAACCGGAACAACAACATACATACACCCTCAATGAGAAGTAACCGCTCCACCATGCAACTGGATATACACTTAGCATAAGGAGAACACACAGTAGTTCTGCACTACAGGAACCAATTGATGCGCATACAAGTGCGCAACAACATATATAAACAATGACAATCACCTCAAAACCACCACTACAGCCGAAACAAACATTACACATGGGCACGGCTACTCAATGCTGTTTGTTTGTTGTTGTTTTACATCCTAGCAACATCTAAGGTGATATCAGGACGGGTACCAACTTGTGACAGTGCACACTCATGGCGATTGTATAGTGCTGCCCCGCTGGGCGACCAAACCGCCAGCACCATGACCTAATATCCCACTCAGTCACATTATCCTAACACTGAGCCAACCAGTCCTTGTCTATCCTAATAATGAAGGGTGCCTGGCTAGGAAGCGACAAATATCATTTTGTTAGTCATTGGTTTGACTCGACCAGGGTTCGAACCCACAAACCCATGGGTTCAGATCGCCTGATCTCCCAAAACAGGAGACGGATGTTCAACTCATTCGACCATCCCATGTGGTCACTACTCAATGCTATATGTTTCGGTATACATCATAGGAGCATGATAACATGTAAAACTAGCAGAATGTAATAACATGTGTGAATACCTTTGTTATTTATATTCACATAATACTTATGTAGTATATATATTTGTATATAAATGGCTGGGTGAAACTTAAAGAGATTTACCATTTGTTTAAACTTTATTAAGGAAAACCGTCAACATGCAAATGAACCATGGACAAGCGAGCCAAATTACATGTTGTTGCCAATTTTTGTTTGACATACTATGTTTTGCTATGTTTTGTTAATGTTCTTGTAAATGGAGGAAACAGTCTGATTCAATAAATGATTATAATTGAAAAACGTATTAAAAAACCAAAATGAAAACGCCTTCAGAAATAAAGCCGAAATATAAATCGAAATGAACCTGTTAGTTTTAGGAGTTTGTATACCGTGTTGTTAACTGGAATGCATACTTTATATCTATCGAAGTATTCTTTCCATCCCCAATATATACACACGCATATATTCATGATATATACACATATATTCATGTGTGTATATATACTAAATATGTAGAAGTTCAGAAAGAAATCTATCAGTAATGCCTATCCTTATTTACCAACGTTCATTTATCATTCTGGTACTCATATATATATAGTCATAATTGACTAATATCCCAAACCATCTTAGAGTTGCATAGTCCGATGATTTGTAGTTTTAGCCATATACTTTGAGATAACTATATTAGGCTGATCATTATAATGTACTTTACACTGAAGACAATTATATTATGAAAGGTTCACTTTAGAGATATTTGAAGTGATGGCATGCAGAATTAATTGCATGTGTGTAAGGCTCTGATTATGGGTCCATTCAGTAGCTGTCCATTTAATATTCATCTAACCACTAAATGGTCTACAGTTCACAATGTTGACATTCCCCCTGCTAATAGGTGATATTCAGTAGCCTAGAGAAAGCAGACATTATGGTCGCAGTGCTGTAGAATTGTAGCTAGGGACAAAACCTTTGTTTAAAATGAGCTAAAAATAACACTCATTTGTTACACGGCATCACTCACTCTTTTCACAGCATCTTGTCTATTATAAGGCCACTCAATAAAAATTAAATTTCCACATAAATGAGTTAAACAAGAGTTTGTTTTATTGACAGATTCTTGTATCGTTCAGTGTGTTGTTTTTTAGTCAGCTTATGAACATAGCAAGTTTTCACTTCTGTACATAACCTATCGTGTCCGATTTTCGTACTTGCCAAAAAGAATGACATTTGATACACCTGTTAAGCAAGACAAGTGTATCAAATAAGCGTTCAAATGCTTTAAAAGTGTTTGTTTTCATCCACCTAGAAATGTTGGAGTCACAAATAACATCGGTAACTTTCGCGTCCTGACCATTATGTTCAGAAGTTCTTTTTCTTCTGTACATAACAGTGGCTGCTTTTTGTCAGTGACTAAATGTAACTTTTCCAAATAAATAATTCTTCAGTCACCTCTAAGTATTTTTGTGCATTGTCTATTTGTGTTTGTTTGTTATTCCACGCAATAACACTTAAATACAGGTTTTGCAACAGCCATAACTGGACACCAAATTATGTACCCAAGATGAGTACGGTAGTGAGTTTCTTCTGAAGTACAAAGTCCAAATACAAACTTTCTTGCTCTAAATTATAACTCATTCCTCAGGAGATGTTCCACACAATGCAGTGCATGTGCTTTTATGCCCCTCTTGCAACTTTTATTTTATGGCTATAGTGCAACAATTTCATTACCCATGATTTGAGCCTTACACATCATGTATGTCAAAATGCTGGACACCATAAGCTTCAACAGAAACATGCTTGATTAAGTTACCTTAGTATCTTCTATGCAGCAACCAATTATTTATAAGTGCACCGAAATCTAAGTTAGATATGTAGAACTCTAGGTAAGCATCTTGGTTTAGAAAATCCGATGTTTTCATCGGACCACGAAACTTTAAGCAGAGACAGGCTGCATGTTCCGGAAAGCATTAGCAAGAACAGACATTACCACACCACCAATATATCCAATGCTTATCACCTCGCAGGGCTACAGGACTCAAACCGGTTTGCCATGGCTTGTATCCTAATGTAGCCAATGCTTGATGTGTAATGCATATAATTGCATTTGATTTGCGTGGGGGAGTAACCACCCTGGCTCTTCTACTCTCCTCCATCCAGACTCTCGCCTCAAACCTTGCTCACCCAGGGCGCCACCTATTGCCTCCCACTGGAACCTGTCACTGCACTGCTCTTGTTCCCCTCACTACTGCTCCAGCAACTGAGACGTCAGGGGTGTCGCTTCAATGCACCCACTTGGCTGTCTCTTTTGTCCCTTGTTTCTTCCTGTTCCTTTTCCTGTACTCCTGTATTGTTCCCTTCTACTGTATACGTGTGTTCCTTTTAGGGATGAGGGCTCCTCAGGCACGTAATAAACTCTTTTTACCCCTACTCGTGTTCCTCCCCTTATTAGCGAATCAAGATGTCAGGTTTCCATTCTGTTATTCTCCACTGTTCAATCAACACATTGATCCCTATTGATCCCTCATTGGATCAATAACTAACGACGCCTTGATCCTTCTCCCCTCGCTGAAGTGATTGATTGGTGATGATTTAAGTTTGTTTGTTATTGTTTTATGTAGTAGCAACATCTAAGGTCATATCAGAATGGGAACCAACTTGTGACAGTGCGAACTCATGGCGACTTTATAGTGCTGCCCCACTGGGAGATCCGGCCGGTGGCACCATGACCTGATAACCCACACAGTCACATTATCCTGACACTATAATAACCAGTCCTTTTCCTATTGTATTTAATGCTGAGCACCAAGCTAGGTAGCAACACGTATCAATTTATAAGTCATTGGTTTCATTCGGCTGGGATTCAAACTCTTAAATTTCCACACAGGAAGCCTGCCGATTCGGCCACTGCCTCCGGTCGTGATGATTTAATGAATGTCTCCTCAAATGATCATTCGGCGAAGGAGCGACAAGGAAGCAGTAGTGCAGGTAAATAGAATCATGTTGGGGTCTCACAAGCCTAAGTCGAGCCCTGTAAGGGCGTGATGTCAGCAAAAATATAAAAGTTAGACAGGTGGGTGGGCTGTAAATTTGCGTGGGTCGCCAGCTAGCCATGGAGTGAGGCAGGTCCACCAGGGTAGTGGTGATGGACAGAAAAGAAGGAAAGGTAGACAATCAGGAGGTGGTGGGCACGGCTACCAGAGCGGGGTGGGTGCCATAGAGACAGGTGGTGGCACTTGTCATTTCACACCAAATGAAATGTGCTTCGATAAATTGTAGACAATAACCGTTAACTATGCTCTCGACTTCCCTACTTGTATTTAAATCTTTAATACTCTACAATACTCCTTAATACATACCTGTATGTAACTTGTAAGCCTTTCATACTTCACCATATTACTTACCATATCCTTCTATTTACCCTTTTCATGCTATAACACTGCTTAACACATACCTGTACTTAAGCCTTCAAACTTCACCATAATACTTACCATATCCTTCTATTCACCCTTTTCATGCTCTACCACTTTGCTTACTGATTGATTGATTGATTGGTGGTTGCTTTACGCCGTGTCGGCAGCATAGGCCATATTCGTGGCGAGAAATGTTAGTTTTTTTGTTCAAACCATCGCTTTTACATGTAAAAGCAGACAATCAATTATATGCCAATAGACATTCATTAAATTAGAAAGCTCACAATCATATATTTGTGGTCAAGGGAAACAAATTCCCATAGAAAAAGAAAAGTTTGATTAATAATTGATAGAATTTATTTAGTAAACTATATGAGGTGGTACAGTCCATCTGCCCTCAAAAAGGCTAAAATGTTTTCTTGTTTTACTTTAGTAAAAAGGTCATGCATACTGTCTGCAGTGTAGAATTGTTGGCGCAGGGCCAAACAATCAACACAACTTAGTAAAATGTGTTTGAGTGTCAGCAGGGACTGACACCCAATACATTCAGGGGGAGGTTCCTCCTTGAGCAGAAAAGCATGTGTAAGCCATGAGTGGCCAATAAGGCAGCGGCTGAGGACCACTTGGTCCCGCCGACCTCCCGCATGAGTCTGTGGTGGTTTTCCCACAGATGGTTCAATTTCTTTAAGTTTATTAATGTTTTCATCCCACTCAATTTGCCATTTGGATTTTATGTGGGTGGCTATTAGTGGTTTCAGATCAGAGTGAGGGATCAGACACGGTTCAAGATCACAGTTCAGGGCCTTCTTCGCAGCCCGATCAGCTCGTTCGTTTTGTTGTATGCCGGCATGGCCAGGCACCCATCACAGGTGGATGTCATACCCATCCGTTGCCAGTTGGTTCATTTTATAAATGACTCTTGCTAGAATAGGGTGATTCTTTTTCAGTCCAGCAACAGCCAGGAGGCAAGAGAACGAATCACTGTATATAACATAGTTAGTGTGGTTGGATACCTCGATACACTCCAATGTGAGAAGGAGTGCTCGGGCTTCCGCAGTAAAAATCGAGCTCTAATCCGGCAAGAGTACGCCAAATTTTCCCGTCGGCAGACTGCCGCAGCAGCTACCCAGCTTTGGTCTTTCGAACCATCAGTGTATATGGAGAGGTGGTCTGCAAACTGGCCTTGAATCTATGCATGCAGTCCTTGGTACTCGAGTGGATGTGTCCCAAACTTCCTCAGTTCCGTGAGTCGGAGGATAACCGATGGCTTCCTCAACGAACACAGGGGATGCTTTGCTTACTCCATACCTGTACTTAAGCCTGTCATATTTCATATTACTTACCATAACCTTCTATTTACCCCTTTCATGCTGTACCACTTTGCTTACTACACACCTGTACTTAAGCCTGTCATACTTCACCATATTACTTACCATATCCTTCTATTTACCCCTTTCATGCTCTACCACTTTGCTTACTACATACCTGTACTTAAGCCTGTCATACTTCATATTACTTACCATAGCCTTCTATTTACCCTTTTCATGCTCTACCACTTTGCTTACTACATACCTGTACTTAAGCCTGTCATACTTCATATTACTTACCATATCCTTCTACTTACCCCTTTCATGCTGTACCACTTTGCTTACTAAGCCTGTCATACTTCACCATATTACTTACCATAGCCTTCTATTGACCCCTTTCATGCTCTACCACTTTGCTTACTACACACCTGTACTTAAGCCTGTGATACTTCATATTACTTACCATATCCTGCTATTTACCCCTTTCATGCTGTACCACTTTGCTTACTACACACCTGTACTTAAGCCTGTGATACTTCATATTACTTACCATATCCTTCTATTTACCCTTTTCATGCTGTACCACTTTGCTTGCTACACACCTGTACTTAAGCCTGTCATACTTCATATTACTTACCATAGCCTTCTATTGACCCCTTTCATGCTCTACCACTTTGCTTACTTCACACCTGTACTTAAGCCTGTCATACTACTGATTACTTACCATATCCTTCTATTTACCCATTTCATGCTGTACCACTTTGCTTACTACACACCTGTACTTAAGCCTGTCATACTTAATATTACTTACCATAGCCTTCTATTGACCCCTTTCATGCTCTACCACTTTGCTTACTACATACCTGTACTTAAGCCTGTCATACTACTGATTACTTACCATATCCTTCTATTTACCCCTTTCATGCTGTACCACTTTGCTTACTACATACCTGTACTTAAGCCTGTCATACTTCATATTACTTACCATATCCTTCTATTTACCCCTTTCATGCTCTACCACTTTGCTTACTACATACCTGTACTTAAGCCTGTCATACTTCATATTACTTACCATATCCTTCTATTTACCCCTTTCATGCTGTACCACTTTCCTTTCTACATACCTGTACTTAAGCCTGTCATACTTCACGATATTACTTACCATATCCTTCTATTGGCCCCTTTCATGCTCTACCACTTTCCTTACTAGTTGGCTTTCACACTAACTACCCGAAATGTTGACGACGTCCACAATTCTCCCATTTTTGAAGTGTTGAGCTATAATTCATTGACTTCGCCCATTCCATGATCTATCACTCAATATAGCCTGAATGCTTTTAACAAAGACGACCTGCACGTGACAGCGTAACGCCTTAGAAGCTGCCTGGCATCCCTACCTGTCAACAGCTATGACCTCTCCATCCTTCAAAGGAATACTGTGTTATTTGATCATTATCAACGCGACAAGGAACTACATGGTATGGAACTTTTATTTAAATCAATTCAACAAAAGGTTCAGAGTGCCGGGTTAGAGTCCAATGATTGAGGCACATTATATATATATATATATATATATATATAAATATGTATATATATATAAATATATATATATTTATATATATATTTTTAAAGAACAAAAAAAGCATATATATATATATGATGTTTCCTAGCATTTTTCCCATCGTGTTTTATTTCAGTAGTGTTGTATTCCATTGCCAAAAGGGTCTGCCTACTGTAAGGTATACGTACAGTGCGTATAGCTTGGGACTCGAGGGGATGACGTCATAGGTTGGAAGTAAATAAACCACTGACAGACTGGACGTCGAGGTGTTCGCCTGCTTTCAATACATTACATGGTGTCAGATTGTGTATCTGAACTATCCACGACCCAAGAAGGATAATGGCTTTATCCGGTTTGAAACCACCGCTGCCATTAAGTCTGGAAGGAAATTTGGCGATGAATTGGAAAGCTTGGCATCATGCATACACCATATACAGTATTGCATCGGGTGCTGCGAACAAGACTGAAAAAATACAATGCTGCGTCTTCTTACACGTAGCTGGACAGGAGGCCCAAAAGCTGCATCTAACATTCAAAATAGAGGAGCCACACAAGGACAAAATAGACCACCTCATACATCTGTTCGAGGAGTACTGTGTTGGGAAAACTAATATTACTGTGGTTCGTTACGAGTTCAACTTGTTTAATCAGACGTCTGAGTGCATGGATACGTACATCCGTGAATTGAAACATCGAGTGTCATATTGTGATTACACGGTGATGGAAGACGCGTTGCTATGCGACAGGTTGGTGTGTGGAGTGAAAGACTCAAAACTACGCGACAGGTTACTTCAAACTCCGAATTTGACTTTGAGTGCATGTTTTGATATGTGTAGGCTGAGCGAAAACACCCATAAACAACTTCATGCTACTGAGCGTACGATTACAGAAGAATTGGTTGATACTGTATCCAAGCAACAGGACAATTATTCGTCACGTAACAAGAAATGTACAGCAACAACGCGTGTGCGCAGATGGCCTGAACGAGGCACGAAAGCTGTTTTGCCTCGTGCGAACTGCACCCGATGTGGGTATACGCACGGCGAGGGGGCGTGTCCGGCGGCAGACAAACAATGCCTGCAATGCGGCAGGTTTGGACACTTCCAAAAAGTCTGCCGATCCCGCCGACAGTATCGTGCACAAGTAGACGAGTTAGACGTACGAAGGGGCATGTCAAACGATACCGCGGAAGAGGAGGATGATGATCTGTTCGTCGGTGAAATAACTGCCGAAGCGACGAACAGCAGCAGTTTGTGGTACGTGCAATGCATTTTGCAGAACATTCCTGTTAAATTCAAACTGGACACTGGCTCCCAGGCCAATATCATTCCTCGCCATATCTACGATGAACTACATGATGTCGTGCTAACTCCTTCACGTTGTTGTCTCATCGCATACTCAGGTGATCGAATCCATCCTGAAGGGGAGGCAGTTGTCGACGTAAATGGTCTGCCATTGAAGTTTCATGTAACAACGAAAGGGACACCCATTCTGGGTAAGGAAGCGTGTGTACTGCTGAGGCTGCTGCAGAGGATCGACAAAGTCACCGTACAAACAAAACAGTCTACTCGTGTGGGACAAGCTGCTGAACAACTACTACAGAAATATGCAGACATTTTCACAGGTTTAGGAAAAATCAAGAGCAATGCTAAAATCCATATCGACAATGATGTCTGTCCTGTAATCGACCCGCCACATCGTATTCCCCATGCCATTGTCGATAAAGTGCAAATTGAATTAAATAGAATGCTTGATATGGGGGTAATTGTAAAACAAAATGATCCGACTCCATGGGTGAGTTCAATAACAATTGTAAAAAAGCCTAATAAGATCAGACTATGTTTAGATCCCACCAAACTCAATAAGGCCATTTTAAGTACCCCATATCCCACCCGAACAATTGAAGAAGTAATAGCCAAGACGTCCAAAGCCAAATTTTTCTCTGTCATTGATGCGAATAGTGGTTATTGGCAGATAGAGTTAGATAGTGAAAGTTCAAAATTATGTACATTTAATACCCCATGGGGACGTTTTCGATATACAAGGCTTCCATTCGGTATTGATGCGCGAAAAGGAAGAAAGCAAGGCGGGGGTGGAAATAGGCGTTTTATTTTACGCCTCAACAGAGTATACAGAGGAACAGCTCTAGGGGAGCAATACAAATAATGACAACAGAGGAGATAAGAGGCTCATGAGGAGCAATGCAAAGGCAAGCAATAAACAGGGGGCTCATAAGGAGCAAGAGGAGATAAGGGCTCATGAGGAGCAGGGAAATGTACAGGGTAATGATAAAGTTCAAGCAGAGTCAGTGTCTGAGGGTGGTCAGTGAGGGGGTGCCGAGGAGCCCTCCACCACTGAAAAAGAAGAGAGAAGAGAAAGAGATGGGTGGGTGGGTGGAGAAAAATGGAGTAGAGCTGGAGGCGGCAGGAGGGCGAGTGCCTGAGGGAGGCCGGCGGGCGGCCTTATAAGGGGAGGGGGACGGGCGACAGCAGGTGAGGTGTGAATGCTGCCGGCCCGGGGGAGGGCGAGAGGCGGTGAGCAGCGGGCGTCGGGTGAGGCGCGAATGCTGCGCGACAGGGGGGCGGGGGAGGGAGCGGCGTGCGGCGGCGTCGGGTGAGGTGTCAGCGGCGGGACAGCCCGGGGCGGGGGAGGGTCTCTTCCTTTCCTCGCATCAAACGTAATGCTTCGCATTACGACCGATGCGCGAAAAGGAAGAAAGCAAGGCGGGGGCGGAAATAGGCGTTTTATTTTACGCCTCAACAGAGTATACAGAGGAACAGCTCAAGGGGAGCAATACAAATAATGACAACAGAGGAGATAAGAGGCTCATGAGGAGCAATGCAAAGGCAAGCAATAAACAGGGGGCTCATAAGGAGCAAGAGGAGATAAGGGCTCATGAGGAGCAGGGAAATGTACAGGGTAATGATAAAGTTCAAGCAGAGTCAGTGTCTGAGGGTGGTCAGTGAGGGGGTGCCGAGGAGCCCTCCACCAAAGAGTAGGAGAGGGCTCGAGGCGCGCCCGAAGCGGGGGCACGGGGCGCCCGAGGCGGGGGCCAGAGATCTGGGTGAGAGGAGGGTCGTGAAGGCGGTGTCGTGAGGGTCGGCGGCTGGGATGTCTGGGGAGGGTCCCTCGTGAGGCTGGGCTGTGTCGTCTGAGGTGTGAGGTGCGAGGTGAGGGTTCTCTGTGTGGGCGGGAGTGTCCGGGGCCTGCGTCGACAAGGGGCGGGCGGCCAAAGAAAGAGGAGGCCCGCTCCTTGGAGGGATCCGGTGAGGAGGTCCGGCGAGGTTTGAGCAGGAGGGCAGCGAAGTCCTCAGGGCTGGGCGGGGTGAGGAAGGCGGTGTCGTGGGGGTGGGCGGGTGTGCCATCGGAAGAGGGTTCCTCGTGAGGCTGGGCTGGGCTGTGGTCTGAGGCGTGAGGCCCGAGGTGATGAACCCCGGCTCTGACTGGGCGTCACTTCGATCGGTGATCTCTGGGGGGGTTGTCGGTGGTCGTGAAGGTCGGCGGCTGTGGTATCAGCAGAGGGTTCCTCGTGAGGCTGGGCTGGGCTGTGGTCTGAGGCGTGAGGCCCGAGGTGATGAAACCCGGCTCTGACTGGGCGTCGCTTTGATCGGTGATCTCTGGGGGGTTGTCGGTGGTCGTGACGGTCGGCGGCTGTGGTATCGGCAGAGGGTTCCCTTGAGCTGGGCTGGGCTGTGGTCTGAGGCATGAGGCCCGAGGTGATGAACCCCGCTCTGGCTGGGGTCGCTTTCGAGCGTGTGATCTCTGGGGGGTTGTCGGGAGTGGTGAGGAGGTTGTCGGCATTGAGGTGGTGGTGAGGCGCCGGAGAGGGCCCCCCGGGCCGGCCAGGGGGGGGCCGGCGGATCAAAAATCCGCCGAGGCGGCCGGGGTCTGTGCTCCCCGGGGCGGTGCTTGAGGTGGCGGGGGGGGGCGTGCGCTCCCCCGGCGACGTGTGCCCGAGGTGATGGGGTGGGCGGTGGGCTGTAAGCCATCCGAGGCCGACGGGCCGTGATCTGTCGGAGGGCAGCCTCGGCGCCCGAGGGCTGGTCCCGAGGCGCCGGGGAGGGACCCGGGGCCGAGCTCGGGGAGGCGCGTCCCGGCGTGCCCGAGGAGGGGGCCGGCGTGGCCGCGGCAGTCGTCCGGGGTCCCTTCCGCGGTGCTTGAGGCGGCGGGGGAGGGCGCGCCCCCGCGGGGGCATGTGCCCGAGGTGCTGGGATGGGCGGTGTGCTGTAGGCCGTCCGCCGCCTCGGGGTGGGCGGTGGGGTCCCCTCGGGCGCGGCGGTGGGCGCCCGAGGTGCTGGGGCGGTCGGCGTGGTGTAGGCGGCTTGTCGCCTCGGCGCAGGCGAGGGGCTTTCCGGTGGCCCTCGGGGTCCCCCCGATTCGAGGGCGTCCAAGCGGGCCTCAAGATGGAGGAGAGCCTGGAGAATCGCCGTTGTCCTGGTGCCTGAGGCGGGGTCCGAGGGTGCCGAGGGAGACGCCGGGGCCGAGGAGGGTGAGGCGCCTCCCGGCACGCCCGAGGAGGGTCCCGGCGTGGCCAGTGCGCTCGGCCGGGAGCTGTGGCAGCCCGTGCCCTTTCCGTGTCTGGGCATCCTGGAGCGGTCCGAGGGGATGCAGCGGTCCGAGGTGAAGAGATGCCAAAAGAAAAAAGGAGTAGAGCTGGAGGCGGCAGGAGGGCGAGTGCTGAGGGAGGCCGGCGGGCGGCCTTATAAGGGGAGGGGGACGGGCGACAGCAGGTGAGGTGTGAATGCTGCCGGCCCGGGGGAGGGCGAGAGGCGTTGAGCAGCGGGCGTCGGGTGAGGCACGAATGCTGCGCGACAGGGGGGCGGGGGAGGGAGCGGCGCACGGCGGCGTCGGGTGAGGTGTCAGCGGCGGGACAGCCCGGGGCGGGGGAGGGTCTCTTCCTTTCCTCGCATCAAACGTAATTCTTCGCATTACGACCAAAACTGCTGGTGACATTTTTATTAGCGAAATGAACAAAATATTATATGGTCTCGCTGGTGTTAATGTAATTGCTGATGACATTCTGGTGTACGGCAGCACGGAAGAGGAACACAACGCCAATTTAGAAAATGTGTTTATAAGAGCTCGGGAGGCTAACTTACGACTAAACCCAAAGAAGTCAGTCATTTGTAAAACAGAGGTGAACTATGTAGGACACACATTGACACAATCCGGGTTAAAACCCACGGAGGACCGCATCAGGGCTATTGTCGACATGCCCACCCCAACTGATAAGGCTGCAGTTCAGCGTTTTTTGGGCATGGTAGGATATGTGGGAAAATTCATCCCAAACCTCTCAAACATTTCCAAACTGTTGAGACAAATCCTTGGTAAAAATATTGTGTGGTATTGGCAACATGAACAAGAACTTGCATTCAACACCCTTAAAAATCTGTTGGTAAGAGCACCTGTTTTGAAATATTATGATGTAAATGAACAAATCACTTTGCAAGTAGATGCCTCCAAGACCGGTTTGGGCGCTGCCATATTCCAACAATGCAGACCCATTGCCATGGCATCAAAAGCATTAGATGCATGCCAGTCATCATATGCTGTTATTGAAAAAGAATTGTTGGCAATTTGTTTCGGTTGTGTCCGTTTCCATGACTACATATATGGGAAACAAGTCATCATTGAGACGGATCATAAACCGCTTGTATCTATCATGTCAAAACCATTGCACCTTCTCTCGTCCCGTATGCAACGGATGCGCATGAGACTACAAAACTATAATATCATAATGAAATATGTAGTAGGTAATGAAATGTTCTTTGCTGACACACTTTCTCGTGCACACACTAAGAAGGTAACACCACAGAATCTGTTTGATGACACAATTTCCATAGCAACGGTGGACATCGCTCCAGACATGCTTACACGCATCACAGATGAAACAAAAACAGATATGGCGCTTATTGAGGTTACTAGATTGGTAAAGGAGGGCTGGCCTAATAAAAACACCTTAGTGAAGTCATGCGCCAAACCATTTTTTACGTACAAAGATGATCTCGTTATAGCAGACGGTAGAATATTCAAGGGGGCACAATTAGTTATACCTTCAGACTTGCAAAGGGACATGTTAAACATGCTACATGAAACACATCAAGGAGTCATTAAAAGTAAACAGCTAGCAAGAGACACCGTTTTTTGGCCAGGGATGAACACACAAATAGAAGATTTGATATCCAGGTGTAGCACTTGCCAAAACTATAAAAATTCACTCAGTGCTGAGCCCATGGTCCCCCACGACATACCCGACATACCTTTCTGTAAGGTAGGGGTTGATCTGTTCGAGTATAAAACAAGAACATATTTAATCCTGGTAGATTATTACTCCAAATTTCCAGAGGTGGTAGAACTTTCCCTGACTACATCAAACGCCATCTTTAAAGCTCTAAAAGAGATTTTTGGACGCTATGGCATACCAACCGCCCTCATCTCTGACAACGGCCCTCAATTTGCTAGTAACGATTTCAAAGGTTTTGTGAACACATATAAATTCAACCACATTGTTTCTAGCCCATACTATCCTAAAAGTAATGGTCAGATAGAACGTTATGTGCAGACAATAAAGAAAATGATGAAAAAAGCGGATGAAAATAACCAGGATTTCAACCTGTACTTATTGAACTACCGTAATACCCCTCTGAGGCAAATGAATGCCTCTCCAGCTCAACTACTCATGAGTCGTCGCCTCCGTTCCAAATTACCCATCACTGTGGACCGGTTACACCCACAGATTCAGACATCTAAAAAGAAAACCATTGCCAGAATACAGGAGCGACAAAAGCACTATTATGATAAAAGGGCTGGTAATGAAAAACCAGTACTAAAAGTAAATGATCACATCAAATACAGAACGCATGAAGGAAAGTGGAGGGTTGGAAAGGTGACACATACAAACATACAGAACCGAAAAGACTATGAAATTATAAACAATGCAGGAAGGATATTACACAGGAACAGAGTACACATGTTTCGGGTACCAGCACCTCATGTCCCGTCCTGCAAAGCTGGGCATAACATTGCACCACGAAATAACACAGATAAAAACCAATCATCACTCTTAAACAAACACGTACTCCCAAACATTAAACCTCAAACATACACAACTCATAGTGGGCGCATCTCACGTCCGCCGAAGAGGTTAGGGATATGGGAACACAGAAACACCTAAATTAAGATGTTTATTGCAACGCAACCAAATAATTATCCCATCGTGGTTATCTGTTTTGTCCCCCCCTCCTTAAATATATACATTTAAATATATATTCTAAAGTACCCACATGTAATCTATGTTTGGTTACAAGTTCATCCATGTTCACATGTTCCTGGTTCACTATGTTTCCTGATCTGCTATGTGAAATTTTGTCTGCATACTTCCGATACCATTTGTATATATATGTACCATGTGTGTATTATGGTGCCCCCCGAGTCACCACAATAAATATCCTTCGAAAAAAAAAAAAAGGAGGGAAGATGTAAGGTATGCGTACAGTGCGTATAGCTTGGGACTCGAGGGGATGACGTCATAGGTTGGAAGTAAATAAACCACTGACAGACTGGACGTCGAGGTGTTCGCCTGCTTTCAATACATTACACCTACCACCTGAAAATCCTAAGCTAGGCTCCAGATGATATTATTACCATAATCTGGGATTGCAAAATTACCTCATATTCACCTATCTGTCTACTGTATAAGCTAACTGCGCGGTACCATTTCTCTGCTCAAGAAGTAGATGTGAAAACAATTTTTAACTATAAATTTTTAATTTAGCGTATTGGTATAATCCGACTTAAATATATAAAACTGCTCACTAACCTTCTTCTTAATCTACTAATATGCCATACCTAGGTACCCACAGAACTACCTAATTACAATTTAATATAAATGGCCGCAGTACCTCAGCACCGGAAATATGAATGTTTTGATGAATAAACTGTTTTTACCAAAATATCAAAAAGTGGTGACTTATGCCGAATATACCATGTAGCTTGGACTAAGATAGAATATTGTTATATTAATACCCCCATCACACCAAAGTAGTTCTTACTACGTTCTTGAAAATGTTGCCGAATGGGCTCACACTGTGTGCGAACGTAGTGAACATAGTATCAATGTTTTAAAACTTATTTTGAACTGCATGGATGGGCAAGGATGGAAGGGTGCTCTAGAACTTTGAGCATGTTCAACATTTTCAGTGGCCACATTCTACCCTGTTTTAGAACGGGGTCGGACGTTTTGAGAACTAATTTGGTGTGATGGGGGGTGTAAACAGGGTGGAGTACATGCTTAATGTCACAGTCGCAATGCGGCAGTAATCAAGCTAATGATGTAGGCGCCACGGTTATTTCCAGTAACCCAAGATACATATTACAGGAATTATCCATTCTCTATTATGTGTAGCACAACAAGCATGCACTGGTCATAAAGCAAACCAATTCTATCTTTTTCTCCCCTCACATTTAATGATTAAAATTGCATAGTCCGATGGCTTTTGAATTTCTGCCATATTTTTGTTAAAGATAAATATATTAGATTGTTTTGATATATTATCCACTTTAGTTTCATTTTAAAGCGTAAACATTGGAGATATTTGAAGTGAAAACATGCACAATTTCATTTCGGCATGCAGGGCACAATGTTGGACGTCATAGGCTTCAGACAGCAATAAGTAACACCAACATTTATGAGAGAAGTGTACTGGCCATGGCGGCACATGCCTGGAATAATCAACCCACACAACAACGGGCAATCGAAAGCATGGACCACTATAAAAGGTCCTTAAAGAAAACATAATACACAACCACCTACTGAAGAAACAATATCTCACCTGATCTTGGGCGCAGTCACTGCTTGCTGTGTTCTGGCACAAAAAGCAAAAGACCGGCCAGAAAAGATGGTAGATATTACAAATACGGAAACTAGCCCTACTAAGTACTAAGGAATTCGAAATGACTATCACCATAGGGCGCAGTCCATCTGGGTATGTGTACTGGCACAAACCAAAGCAGAACCAGGCAGGCCATGGTCATGCATCTGAATCACCCTGAAATACAAAATGGCTAACCATACAACACAGCCATCCCACCTAGTCGCAGTCCTGAAGGGTCCAGGGGTGTTCTGGCACACTGGTGTACTATCTAAGGACAGGGCATGGGTGAAAGGATGCTGTAACAAACCACAATGGGATGGGATCCTCTCCCACAGGCCTGTATGTCATCTGCGTAGATGTACATAGTAGGCTAAGTTATCATATACAGGTTAGGAAAAAACTTGAAAATTAAAAAAGAACTAATATAGAAACTACTAACACCCAAAACCGCAAAGGTTGGCCCGAGAAAGATCAGGTAAAGACTCCTGAGTGCAGGACCAGACCAATCCAGTATCACAGCTGTCCAGCGTTGAAAACAAGCACCCTCACGGGAGCTTATACATTATGGGCAGAATAAAAAACTTGTCACAAAAAAAAAAGAAAAGAAGATTCTGTTAAATTGAATTAGTATTACTTCTAAGCAACAATCAATGTTTAATAAGTGCACTATATAAACATATGAGATCAAATCTGAGCACCAGGTGGGATGGCCGAATGAGTTGAGCGTCTGTATCCCGTTTTGGTAGATCATGGGATTCGAACCCACGGGTTCAAACTCTGGTCGAATCAAACCAATGACTTAAAAATTGATACTAGTCGCTTCCTAGCCAGGCGCTCGACATTATTAGGATAGGGCAAGGACTGATTAACTCAGTGTTAGGATAATGTGAAAGTGTGTGGTATCGGGTCATGGTGCCAGCACCTGATATCGCAGTGGGGCAGCACTAACAAGTCGCCAGGAGTGCACATTGTAACAAGTGGCGACCCGTCCTGATATGACTTTAGATGTTGCTAGGACGTTAAATGCCAGCAACCAACCAATCAAATCTGAGTAAATGTTCTGGTTTAGAATATTTGATGGTTTACTTGCCTTATGCAATTTCTGAATTTCAACTAGCGACTGTCAGCCTTGATTATTTCAGTGCTCCTTTCCTTATACTACTAACACAGAGTTTCAGACAAAGCAATGGAAAGTTTCAATTGTGTAAGTCATTGAGGGTGAATGCAGAGCCCCGTCGATATCCATTTATGTAATATAACAAAGAATACCCTGATTCTTCACATCTCATCAGTAACACACAAAAAAGAAAAAGACAAAAAAGGTAGCCATTTAAAATAAAACTTACTTCAGACTAAAGTTAGGTAGATCATAATCAATTCAATAAAAATGAAAAAACCCACAAAAACTAACATAACTACTAACAGCTAAGATGACAAGGCTACTAGTACTACCAAATTGAGACTATTGCTGTTCAGTGATGAAAACAAGCCGTGATGAGACTTACTCATTATGGACAGGGTAAAATAAACCATCCCAAATCCCCTCCCCCCCAAAAAAATCCCACAACACAAGGAAGTCCACCAGCAAGCGGATTGGATGGTTGTTGGAGTTTTACGTCCTAGCATCAACTAAGGTCATATCAGGACGGTCAGCAAGTGGAGGAAGGAATACCAGATATGTGTAAAGTCCCACATCTACAGCTGAATTGTTTGTTTGTTGGGGTTTGACATCCTTGCAACATCTAAGGTCATATCAGGCTGGGTACCAACTTGTGACAGTGCACACACACTTATGTCAACTTTATAGTGCTACACCAGGCTGCCAGCACCATGACCCGATTTCCCACTCAGTCACAATATCCTGACACATAACCAGTCCTTGTCATATCCATACGCCGAGCGCCAGGCTTGGTAGCGTGTATATATTTTGTAAGTCATTAGTTTGAATCGGATGGGTTCCAAACTCCCAAGCTTCCACGAAGGAAGCCTTTGCCCTAACTGATTCGGCCAGATGGAAATGCTCATGAAAGATGACATGAAATGGGACTCAGGTAGGGATGGCCGAATGAGTTAGAGCGTCCGTCTCTCATGTTGATAGATCGTGGGATCGTGGGTTCGAACACTGGTCGAGTCAAACCAATGACTTAAAATTTGATACTTGTCATTTCCTAGCCAGGCGCTCGGCATTAACAGGATACGGCAAGGAGCAGTGGAATGAGGAACACCAATCATCTGCGATTGAAATTTCCCCTGCTTAATCAACTAATGAACCAAAAAAAAACAACCAAAAAAAACCCATCTCAAGTACACAAGGCACTCACTAGTATTTACCGCTGCTGTGTACAAAGGCGCGCCGACCTGACGTTGGAAACGCCCCTATCATCTGAGTATTGATATTCAGCTTAGGGTATCTCATGTTGCGCATCTGTGTAAGAAGACGAATCATAATTAATCTCCGGACATTGCCATTGGAAGTCAGAGAGCATGGCCAATAGAAGTTAACCAGAAAGAACTATTAATTACTGCAAGCAGATCCTGAACAGATGTAAGTTTAGTTTTTGTTAATATGAAAAAACACGCACCGTGGATGTGCATTGCATATATTTATAATATATTTAGTATATATATATAATACATATCATAATTATTATAAATATTATTATACATTATGTGTATATGCATATATGCGAGTGGTAAGGCAGAGCCAGGCTAGGAAGAAGAGGCCATGTGGCACAACGCCAGGCGAGGCAGAAGGCCTGACCAATCGCTTGAGTGTTATGAGTTGTGTAGTGTCAGTTGGTATGAACTGAGGACAAAGTTTAAGGGTAATTCCCACCCGCGGACAAAGAGAGCCAACAGAGAAGTGGAAATAACAACATTTATTGGAGTACATAACCTGCGGGCAGGTCGAACAGTCTGGAGTACATGATCGTAGCTGATTATCGAAGCGTGAGGCAGAGTCACTGGTATCTTTGTAACAAGCATCATAAATCGTGGTATAGCGTTGAACGCGAACAAGGATAAGTGTAATCATGATAAGTAACAAGACAACATGATAGTTTGTGTAGAGCCATGTTAAATAGCGAGTGGAGGCAGGGTAGATATCAGAGTGGTGTGAAAATAAACAAGATGAGACTTACCAAGACCCAACAGCCCTCAACCCAACATAAGACCGAGGGCTGCTGGGACGACGGAGATGGGAGTGGGAGCCAAGTAGGCGGAGAGAGCATCGCTACTCCAGGGCCCTGCAATTCTTATGTCTTCCTCGGACACCCCTGCAGAGACACAGGCCTGCACTGCCCCTCTTCGGAGACTGTGCAACAGTAATGAGCGATCAGGCCCGAATAGTACTACTGCAGACATAGTTAGTACCTTAGTTAATCTAGCGATAGTTAGGAATCCACCTCCTGGCAAGATAAACGCCAGAGATGCCCGCGCTGGAGCAAAGGCATCATAGTACGCCAACCAAGCCGCTACGGGACAACAGGGAGAGTTTGGCAGAGAAGGCAGAATGTAGGTCAAGGAAGCCTGGGCAAGTGACCTTGTTTTAGAGGATCTAATAGTCACAGCAAGACCCCGCGAGGTCGGCACGACATCGGATGTCAGGAGTGCATGCGGCCCAACCAATGACGTGGACACTGATGCTACATTACTCTGTCTTGATAAGGTGAAGTACATCACAAGCAGTGCGGAGATGTAGACTAGGGCGGGCCTGCCTAGGGAGGCAAGGAACCATATTATCGTATTAAGCTCAGCTGGAGACAAGGGGGAAGCTCTGGAAGGAACGTGTATCGAGGCCTTGGCCAGACCTTTCTTAAGGAGGGAGACCAAGTAAGCAGAGAAGTTAGAGGAATCCCCGCCAAAAGCCTCAACACACGTCTTCGCACCGCTCAAGTAGTTAGCTACCGACCCAGGAGACTTCAAACGGTTGTTCAGAGACACAAGATAAGACAAAACGTCATATACAGAAGGCTTCAGTAGATTAACCCCATGGCGTAGACAGAACACCTGGTACGACTGGAAGTGGAGGGCTTTGTTGGCCCAGCTCCCTCTGGCGAGCGCAGCTGAGCATGCAGAGACTAACTGCAGATGGTGTATCACGCTGTAGCCTGGAAGATAGAAGCAGAAGAGTGACTATCTTCCAGGGACTGACAACGATTATAACTTCATATGGAAAAATCAAGGCTGCTTAAGGCCCTGTCACATTACGGCGTATGGCGGGAGCGTATTGAAAACCTACGTAGGTCGGGTGGTTTTGAGCGTATGTGGAACCTACGAGGAGCGTACGAGGAGCGTATGAGGAGCGTATGGGAGCGTATGGGAGCGTGCTGTGACATTTTTTGACAGTATGGGCCATACGCCCTCATAGGTCGGTTTTTTTTTAGCATGCACAAAAAAATTTGGACGGACGGATTTATGAAAGCGTATGGCGGCGTATGCCTCATACGCTTCACATACGCCGGCATCTGGCGGCATCTGGCGGCGTATGAGTAGCGTATGAGTAGCGTATGCGTAGCGTATGAGTAGCGTATACGGCGTATGCCGACGTATATGACGTAACGCGCTTACGCCGCCATACGCTCCCGCAAAAAACCCTAATGTGACAGCCCCTTTAGTGAGAAGGAGACATCTAATGGCTTTAAATGACGCTTACTACACTCTGCTAGAGCCAGAACCTTAGCCTGATTATTATGCGGAAGCCTGCTCAGATTATCGGCTAAGACTAGAGCCTTCCCCTCTTTATGTAGGATAGTGATCGTACAACTATTCAATGCTGATATAAGCCAAATCTGCCTCGCAAATGATGCTAGGATAGGGTCCTTGCCTACACCTGTTGAAAGAACTTGTTCTGAAACAAGATTATCCGTATTCACAACCACGTTAAAATTCCTCGGGTCAGACGGCAGAAGACACGTTAGCGCCATTATCAAATTGAATGCTTCTAGCTGATTGATGAACTTCAATTTTTCTATTATATCACGAGGGTACTCAGCTGCATAGTATGCAACTGGCGAGAAAGCCCCGCCAACCTTAAGTGTCGAGTCGCACTCTATCACCCAGTCGACGACTTGTCGAACTGGCAGCAGAACGACTTTATTGAATCTAGATGCGAATTTCAGAAACCAGTCAATATCCTTGATAATATCTTGCGAGAACGGATGTTGGCCAGCATTAGGAGCAGCTCTAATAGCCGCCAACACTCGATTCATGAACGCCCTAGCAGGCTTCACGCACTTAGCAATATGCTGCATCTTGCCCGCTATGCTTTGTAACTGTTTTTTCGAGGCAACTTTCTTCTCTTTCCAGCCCGCGCACTCCTCGAGCACGGCGGCCAGCTTGGCCTCTGGAATAGTCACTGTTAACTCAGGGGCATTTATCAAGAAACCCAGCCAAACTAACTCCGGCTCTGGAGGGGTACATTTTTTCGTGGCTAGAGCAAGCCCGAGCCGAGCCGTAATCTCGAGAAAAACATTGTAGGCCTCTACCGCCCTTTCTTTAGAGTTCTCTACACCTACAAAATCATCTAGGTAGCATAAGCAGAAATAGCCTCGTTTCCTCATCAGCCACACCACCGCCCTAGTCATCCTCGCGCAGGTGAGAGCGGAGGTGCGACAGCCAAACGGAGGAGCTATATCGATATATACAGAATCATATAACACGATACCCAGGAGAGGGACCGACAATGGACAGACTCTGAGCTGTCGGTATGCGCGTGCCAAGTCCGCCGCCCAAAGGAAGGACTTCACCCCTGAAACAACTAAGCGATCAGACAGCGTGGTTATTAACGGAAGGGAAAAAGAAAAAGGCCTGCCTTGATAGAAACCTCTCTTAATTCCCGAGTTTACGCTAGAACCTAACGGAAAGCTGAGATCTATTATGACCCTTCTCTCCTCCGAGTCACACTTTGGCCTTGTCATTACCGGGCTGACCTGAACCCATGGACCAAGCATTGCATTAAAATTACATTCTTTTCCTATAAACGGAGCTACATGCCTCGTCAGCTCATCATACGGCGCATGATTTTTGGTAGTTATAGTAGGTGGGGAGGGAGCCGTATAATCGAGCGGCCACCCAAACTCGAGATGATCTATCAATGTAATGTCAGGGTAATCGAGCAACATCGCTCTCCATGCCGAAATATTCAACCCCGACGGCACGGGCACCCTCGCTTCAAGGTAATTAGGAAGGCCAGTTAATCTAACCGCCGAGAAAATAGCTAAATAATCTTGATAATCAAGCCACTGTATCTGAACAGCGACTGGCCAAAAGGACATAATTGTACTCCTGTATTCTAACGGAGAAGGGGGGGCATAGTCATAGGCCGGTGAACCCTGTACTGGTGGATCAAGAAACACAAAGCCTGCATCAAAGCAATCATACAAGAAATCAATAGGTAAATCATTATCAACAGAGAGTAACGAAAACACATCATTGTTATCACAAGGCACAATATCATCACAAACATTCGGAGACAACATGTTATTCAGGACTGAAGTTTTCCCATTGTTCTCTATGTCGAGGACCACTGGCTCCGAGTGGCCGGTGACAAGAAGCGGGCCGACAGCTGTTGACCCACTGACCGCAACCTGCCGAAGGTCACGCCTCGTCCCATGACCCTTGACCTCACGCGGCGGCTCACCGCACTCCGCAGCACCGACCGAGGCAACCGCAGAGGAGCACAGAATCACAACACTCGCGGCAGCTCTGTCATGTAGCGCCACAGGAACACTCCCATCTGACTGAGAGGAAGACGCCGCCTGTGGAGCCTTCTTATCCAGAAAGCGACGTTTCTTAAGGCAATCCTGCTAACGGTGTGACAGAATCCTCTTGTACCGCAGCGCACACCAGCCACAGTTATGTATATAACGAGTCGGAAGAACGCCATGAGTCTTGGCAAACCCACAGTCGTCCCCCCAGTTCCACTTATGGCAGGGCAACCCATTGACCTCTTTAGAATAATCGTCACGAGGGTTGATCGGCTGCCCCGCCGGCTGCTGTTGGTATTGTTGTTGTTGCTGCCCAGCGACCGGAAACGGCCTCTGCCCAGCTGAGCCTGCCTGCGTGACCTGCCTCGCTGACACCGACTGGACCGCATACTGCTGATACACTGCCTGGGACTGCTTCATCGCCGCCGAACAGACATCACGCAGTAGATCTTTTATAGCCGCCTCATTCTCCCAGCCAATTTTAATTCTGCCCGCAGACAGCTTTTTAAACAGCTTCTCTGACCAACGGCAACATGTTGACCACTCCCACGTCTCAGCCATCTCCACCAACTCTTCTTCATGCTGGGACAAGGCCGGAAGCTACAACGGCGGCAGAGAAGAATGCGCGGCCAACCGCTTCAACGTGCCGAAATACTCCGGCCATGAAGCCTCCCCCATTGATATCGAGCGACCAGCATCCCCCCGTGTGATAAACAAATGCGGCTGAAGACCAATACCTGTAGGCTTCTTGAACGCAGCAGCACCTCCCACCAACAGCTCCGCGAGCGCCGAGGCTGTCTGCTGAGCCTGCACATTGGTTGCCGCCACCGGCACGGCCGCCGGCTCCACTGCTCGTGACTCCACAGGCACCCCCACCACGACAGTGGGCGGGGCTACGACAGGAATGGGCGTCACTGGTTCCGGACGAGCTGCCTCCACCTGCACCAGTTGAAGAGGCACATGAAGGGGAACTTGCACTGCAACCATGGGCCGCCTCCTCCTAGAGGCCACCGGTGGGGGAAGCACTACCGGTGACCGCGGCGGGGAAGGAATGGGCGTGACTGGCGAAGGGGGCATAGCCAGCAAACCCCGACACTCCAAAACCGCCACCCGCACCGCCAACTCTCTATTTCTCACAAATTCTCCCTCTGCATTTCAAACATAGTCATGGTATCAGGGTCAGGAAAGTCCGGTGTTGCTGACGTTGACGCCACCGGCTGTTCACACCTCCGAGAACCTCCCCCCGCCTCGCAGGGCGGTTCCACCCTGGCGCGTTTCCTCACCGCTCTCTCACCTTTCTTGACAACATTTCCTCCACACCCCAGACTAGACTTTAGCGTTCCAGCCAGCCGTCCCCTCTTCTTCTTCACCGGAGGCATACCACCAAGCGACCGAGGCACAGACCACGAACGGAACTCCTCCAAGCAAGAGTGAAGCGACTAGCACTGCCGAGTGAAAGCGGGAAAGTGAAGAGACTCAGGTCGTCATGTGCCGAAAGTAGTGCGAGAAAAGTAAGTAGTGCGAGAAAATAGTGCGAGTGTCCGCGTTTGGAAATTATATATGTTGACTAGCCAACATACGTAGGCCGGGGTAGGGTGGTCGTCCGCCTCCCCCGAATTACCCACATTGCCACAGCAATATGGACAATTCAGGACAGGAGGCGGACTACATAGTATGGGATTTATTCAGTAAGGCAATGTAACAGTGAAGTAATGTAATCAGAGGTCAAGTTTGACAGTTGTTAAGGCAATGTAAGTGTAATGGATAAGTAGTAATGTTCAAGGTCAAATGTCGTAGGTAATGTCTTTTATCGTTAGTTAGAGTCTTAAGTGACCCGGGCCTCAACCAAATAGTGTTGAGAGTGCCCGGGTCGCGACCGCGAATGCCTGCTGGGGAACGTATGAGTGCAGGGCGGACGACTGCCAGTGGCCGAGGTCGGCGACGTCCTTCATGGGCGCCCCGGCGGCGGCACATGCCTGTGCGGCACCCCAACGGAGGCTGTGGAGGGTGTATCCGGATGGGTTGTGGCACCCCGAGTGTCGTAAGGCGGCACGTAGTGCGCTCGTGAGTGTGTTGACCGTCAGTGGGGACCCGTCCGGGGTCATGAAGGCAGGGTCGAGTGGTCGAGGTGAAGTGGCGCTCGAGTAGTGCCTCCAGGCTCGTACGGGGCAGCAGATGGAGGTCGGGATCCGAGGGATCGTTATTGCGTATTGGTCGGATCGTGCTCTGGAGGTCTTGGTGGAGCGGACGACGACGGTGAGGTGGGTCCGGTGGCTGGTGATCTCTTGGTATCTGATGGTGTGTCCTGGGTCGTTGGGGCGGCCCGTCACGAGGAGGTTCCCTTGTCGGAGGAGGGAGAAGTACCCAATGAGAATGGCCGCTGTAAGGACCTTTGCATTGTTGCCAGCCCGACGGAGGAAGGTGGTGACGGCGCGGAGGTCAGTAGGTGTGAGGGGAGGGGCCTGTCGAGGCATATGGTCGGACTCCCGGGTGATGCCTCTCTTGATGATCGTGACGAGGTATGAGTCGAATCCTCTTGTTCTGCCGTCCTTGAGCCTGAACCATGTCCGCGCGGCACTGAGATGGTTCATCACGGCTCCGGGGGAGCGGAGTGATACGGAGATGGAGGCTAGGTAGGATGCTATGTCGAGCTGAGTCGGGCAGTAGGGTTGTAGTCTCTGTCGAGGGAGTGTCTCAGGTAGGTGGTTATCTGGCGTTTTTTGTTTCTCCAGGTGCCCTTCGCGAGGCCGGCTCTGAAGAGGTGGGCGAGTCGGTGCTGTTCTTCCTGGTTGCCTGGGGAGAGAGAGGCAAATGATTATCTCGACCCAGGCTATTCGTCTGAGTCGAGTATGGAAGTACTGTGGACGACGCGCACGCGGACGAGGTCCATGTCGTCCACGAATCGATCCGCTTTCCGCCTGGCCGCCCGGTCGAAGGGGGCCCTGCTGAGGGCGTCGCCGAATGCGATCTCAGTGCCAGGCTTGTGGACGACGCGGATCTCGCAGGAGTTGAGTGCCGCAAACCTCCAGACGGCTCGGGCGCAGGCGCAGGCGCAGAGGGTGGGATCCCTTCCGGCACCGGATTCAAGAACGATTTGTGAGGCCTGATTGTCGGTGTTGATGACGACGGCATAGTCCTGGGGGTTGGGCGGAGTGAGGGCGTGGAGTGCGACAATGAGGTTTATCGCCTCGAGCTGTGCGATATTGTGACCATCGTCGAGGTACTCGGGTTGGTACTCTTCCGTGATGTAGCCTCCTGGGGAGTGCGCTCCTCCAGCGAGGAGGGATGAGTCACACTCAATGACCCATTCGTGCTTGGGTGGTGGGCGGAGTAAGACGACGCCATTAGAGAGGTGTGCGTAGGACTTAAACCACTCGATGTCGAGGGTCATTTCGGTTGTTATTGTGTGTTTCCCGGTGTAGGGAGCGGCTCTGAGTGCCGCCAGGATCCGGTTCATGTATCTCCTCGCCGGGCGCACGCACTTTGCGATGTGCTGCAGTCGTCCGACGAGGCGCTGGAGGTCTTTCCTTGAGGCTTTTGAACCGGGTGTCCAGGCGGCGCACTCGGTGACGACCTCGTGGAGTTTGAGTGCCGGTATGCGGACGACCATGTCGGTAGTATCGACCTCGAACCCGAGCCATTCGGTCTTTTGGGAGGGCGGGACACACTTGTGTGTGGAGAGGTCGAGCCCTAGGTCGGCAGCAAGCTGTATGGCATAGACATATGCCTCGACTGCCTGGTACTCTGTGGGTGCCGCCCCGACAAAGTCGTCCAGGTAGCACAGGACGAAGTGGCCCTTTTTTCGGAGTAGGTAGGTCACGGCGTTGGTGGTGCGTGCGCAGGCCATGGACGAGGTGCGGCACCCAAATAGAGGGGCGATGTCGAAGTAGAGTTCGTCATTTATTGTGACTCCGAGGAGGGGAACGGAGAGGGGGCAGGTGCGGAGCTGGCGGTAGGCGCGGGCAAGGTCGATCGTCCATATCCAGTTTCCTTGGCCGATGCGGGTGACCTCGTCGGTGAGGTTTGTTATGTTGGGGAGGGTGTAGGTGACAGGGTGGCCTTGATAATGGCCTTTCCATATGCCAGAGTTTACGCTAGCTCCCTTGGGGAAGCTAAGGTCGACAATGACCCGGCGCTCGGTGGTGTTCTTCTTTGCCCGGGTCATCATCGGGCTGATCTGCGCCCAGGGGAGGAAGGGGGGTTGGCTGAATGGCCCGAGGAGGGCCCCTCTTGACGTTTCTTCACGTATGTATTTTTCAATCCATTGGAGGTTTTCGGGGTCCTCGCGGTGGTTTGCCCTCGACGGTACGGGGGCCGTGTCTGCAGTGTAGTCGACTGGCCAGCCGTATTCTAGGAAGTCGAGGAGCTCGGTGTCATGGTAGTCGGCGAGCAAGTGCCTCCATCGGTCGATCCTGAGGCCCGAGGGGACCGGGATGCGTGCGGCGACATGGTTTGGGAGTGCCGTTTCCCTGACCTGGTTGTAGATATATTGGTATACCTGGTTGGCCCAGGCACGCTGGTATCGACACTGGCCAGATCCTGTCGAGTGTGATTTTATATGAGAGTGGTGTGTGGGGTGGATTGTAGGGGGTGTCGACCTGGCTGCCGTGGTCGTCCGTGACATCTTCGATGTCTTCCGACGCGTGTGCGCGTTGTTGGTGGGTGAGGAGGGCGTCTGGAGGTTCACCATTGTTTGGGCCGGGGTCGGTCGCGTGTTGGTGTATGGTGCGTGTGGGGACTATAGGCTGTACACATGCGACAGTCAGTCTGTTGAGTGGGTGGCGAGCAAGAATGTCGGTAGGGGCGGATTCGTGTGGTCCGTAACGGTGGTGGTGGGTATCATGTCTGGTGGGGGGGGGGCGGTTGGTGGTGTGGGTGTGGTGGGATGAGGGGTGGGGGGGGTTGTGGCATCGGTTCCAGTTCCTTCTACCCTGGGTGTTCGTATTTGGAGTGGAGGTAATGTGACGAGAGCTTGCCGCCCATGCCGGTTGTTGGGTAAAAGGCGGGAGTCTGTCTGCGGTGTGGGCGGTGTGGGCGTGGTGTGGCGGCTGAAGACCGGAAGTAGGCAGTGTTCTATAGTGTGTGCTCTGTCCGCTCCTACCCGGGGTGTGTTTCGGGGTTGAGTGGAGCCGGGTGTAGACCGCGTCTGTGGTGTAATATTCCACTGATTGAGAGTCTGGGTGTCGGGTAGGTGTGGGCCGAGACGAATAATCGTCATAACCGGGTGGTGTCGTGGTGGCGGCTATGGCGTGATGCGAGCTGATTTATGCAGCGGCGCCGTGCCGCGGTCGGTTTAATTCGGGGCTTAATGGGTTGTGGCCGCCGCGGGTGGGGGTGGCGGTTGGGGGGTGTCGGGCGGCACCCCATGCCACGTGGTCTTGTGTGGCAGTTGAGCTGCTCCCGGTTTTGGCGGGAGAGTTGTCTGTAGTGTCGGGTGACGCATCTGCCTCGTGTGGGCTGTTTCGGGCCCAGCTGGGTTCGATTGGTCCGCGCCGTGTTCGTCGTGGTGATATTGCGCTTTGTTGGAGGTTATGGTGACTGTGTGCGCCGGGGTTGTTGTTGTCTAGTGGGGGGTCGGCTGACGCGTGCGTGCCCACGTATTGGTTGGTGTCGGTTTCTTCCGATGAGCTGGCCGTGCGGTCGATTTGGGTCCATGGTTGTGTGGGTGTGTTGAGGGCGAGTGTTACCGACACAATTTTAATGAAGGGTTGGTGTTCGTCTTTTGAGTCCGTGTCGGTCTTGTGTTCGTCGGTGTCGGTGGTGTCGGCAATTTCTACGGCCTGGCCAGGGCCATCTAGTGAAAATCCGTTTTTTGTTCGTCTGTGTCTGTTGCCGTCGCCTTGCGTTCGGTCTGCCGTCTTTTATTATTGCAGTCTTGCTCTTTGTGGGGGTTTGCCTTTCTGTATTTGTTTGCGCACCATCCGCACACGTGTGCGCGTCGAGCACTACCTGTGCCGTGGGAGGTGGAGTGGCCGCAGTCTGTACCCCAGTTCCATGTATGGCAGGGTCTGCCGTCGGTGTCGTGGTTGAACTCAGGTCTTTTGTATGGGGTGTTTATTGGTGCCGTGTGTTGTTCGTCTCCTTTGCCTTGTGCGGCACGTGCCGATCGGTTCTTTTCTTCGTGTTGGATACCGGCCAGGCATGCTGCCCTTTGGAGATCTTTTATGGCCTGTTCGTCCTTCCAAGCCTTAGGCAGTCGTCCATCGTCCACCATGGCGAACACTTTCTCCGACCAGGCGAGGCACGTGTCCCACTTCCAGTCGGCCGCCATCTCAAATATGTCGTCCTGGTGATCTAGTATGGGTCTGGTCCATGAGCGCGGCACTTTGGGATCCTTTCTCATTCGTGCAAGTGCCGCAAAGTATTCGTGCCACATGCTCTCGACTGGTCCTACCTTGCCTTTTTTCTCATCCCGTATTACGTATGTGTGGGGGAGGAGTTGCGCCTTACCTCGGCTGGTTGTTCGTCCTTGGGTCTTGTTAGCTCCTATTATGGCGTCTACTACATCTCGCTGTTCGTCGTCGTCGGTGGATGATGGGGTCGGTGTCTGGGGTGCGTGGCAGGAACGCCTCTGTTTCTTCCGTTCGTGGTCGTCATTCCCGTGTCGGTTGGATCGTGGGGTTGGTCGTGGTGATCTTATGCGGTGTGTTCGTGGGTGGCGCAGCGTCTCCTTTTCTGCGGCGTTTTCCCGTCTGTTGAGCTGCTCCTTGTGCGTTTACTGAGGCCTGCCTCCTCCAGTGCGTATAGCCTGCTGGTGACGGTCTTAGCGAGTTCAGCCTGTTGTTGGATGGATTCGTTCACTGACTGCCTGAGCAGCAATATCTGTGCGTGTGCGGACGTTCCGTCTTCACTGTCGTCCCGAGGCACTGTCGCAGTTTTAGGTTTAGTGATGACTGAGCGCGGGCGCCCCCTTACTCGTGGTGTTGTTTCGTTGGGCGTCGTGGGTGCCGCATCCGTGGTAGTGGCGCGCCGTGTGGATTTCCGTGCCGGCATGGTGCGTTGGTGTGGCGTGGTGAACTGTCGTATCGACGGTGGTGAGCGGCCTGAGGCGTGAGGGGCGTTGAGAGTAGGTCTTATCGGTGTGGTTACAGGAGGAGAAGTGGCCGAGGTGATGGGGAGGCGGAAGGAGGAAGGGGGGGGGGGAGGTACCAGCGGCGGGAGCAGCGGCGGGACCAGCGGCGGGAGCAGGGGGGAGGGAGGTTGTGGTGGCGGCGCCTGGAGGGAGTGGGGAGAGTGAGGGGAGGAGGTGGTGGCGCCACCTAGGTGGAGAGGGTGAAGGTAGGGTGAGTGAGTGGGGAAGGGGAAGGAGGGAAGGGGAGGTTGGAGATTGGTGAGGGTAAGGGGGGGGGGGTAGGCCGGGGTAGGGTGGTCGTCCGCCTCCCCCGAATTACCCACATTGCCACAGCAATATGGACCATCGCAATGGTCATGATGGCGGACGAGTGAACACGCGTATGCTGTCGGCTGAGAACAAAAACACGGCAAATTAACATCTTCCACGGCACAAGCTCTCATCTAAAACGACCAAAGGACCAAACAAGGTACACCAATCAGTGGTAGACATACTGTTTCAGTAATTTGAATGTAACAAAGTTATTTGATAGATGATAAGACTGTTGTGGTTGGCTTGTGGAACAAGCATCATGTGACAGTGGCAGTGTCGGTGAATTTGGGTTTAGTTTGGCCAAATCTCACTTACTGGGAACTATACTCTTACTTACTGGGTAAGTTATACTCCTAAATAACATTAATTCAACTCCCGACTGAAAATCCATGATTCTAAATAGCAGAACTAGATCATAGGAGGGTATAGATTTGGGCCATTTGTTTTATTTAAATTCGCACGTGGTGAATAACGCTGCGGATTCGGCGGTGGCCTTAATATCGCTCGGACAGTGTAAGCGTGTAACGGGCAGAATTTTATACCAATTTCACTTTTGAATAAGTTAAACTTCTAAATAACATTATTCCTACTCCCAACGGAATATTCATGATCTAAATAACAGGACCAGATCGTAGGAGGGAATAGACTTGTGCTTATGTTTTATTTAACATTTGCAATAACACCGCCGATTCGGTGCGGGCCATAATATCGCCCGGACAGTGTCACTGACACTAATGTCATTGGAAATGCCATAACTTTCTCCCCTATTAAGATATTTTCAAAATTACAACAGATTTGAGTTTGTCTCAGCAACATATGGTATGAATCGAGTTTACAAAATTTATACTGTTTGTTGTGTCTTGAAATATTAGCTGATCGACCTACATTTATGATTGACGCATTAATCAGTGTGGGGTGTGCGCCGACGTCACGCTGGGCGGAGGTGCGGCCATTGCGGCGATAGTAACCACAATAATAACACACTGCCACACTGCAAACTCAATGGCTATGAGCAATCTTCATACGGAAAAAGTTAAAAATCTCTAAAACCACACCCCCTAAAAACAAGTCGCTTGGTACACATATAGAAAACATATCCAATGAATAGATTATATTAAATTTATAGGGTTAGGGTTCTGGATTTCTATTAATTTCGAATGAAATAGACATTTTGTACTGCGCATACCGGCAAACTCAAGGCATTGTCAATGGTCGTGAGCAATCTTCATACAGAAAAAGTGAAATATCTCTAAAACCACACCCCCCTAAAAACAAATCGCTTGGTACACAGATAGAAAACATATTCAATGAATAGATTATATTAAATTTATACGGTTAGGGTCCTGGATTTCTATTAATTTTGAATGAAATAGACGTTTTGTACTGCGCGTACCGGCAAACTCAAGGCATTGTCAATGGTCGTGAGCAGTCTTCATACAGAAAAAGTGAAAAAGTGAAATATCTCTGAAACCACACCCCCCTAAAAAACAAATCGCTTGGTACACATATAGAAAACATATTCAATGAATAGATTATATTAAATTTATAAGGTTAGGGTTCTGGATTTCTATTAACTTTGAATGAAATAGACGTTTTGTATTGCGCGTACCGGCAAACTCAAGGCATTGTCAGTGGTCGTGAGCAATCTTCATACAGAAAAAGTGAAATATCTCTAAAACCACACCCCCTAAAAACAAATCGCTTGGTGCCCATATGGAAAACATATTCAATGAATAGATTATATTAAATTTATAGGGTTAGGGTTCTGGAATTCTATTAATTTTGAATGAAATAGACGTTTTCCACTGCGCGTACAGGCAAACTGTCTGTGTGGCACAAGGAAAATTAACACTACATATTAATAAGGGATAGAGCTAGCCTGACCCAAATTTATAATAGTACTGCAATGTCACAAAAAAACACGACTGATAAAACAAGGACACGTGCCAAGACCACGGCCGGGACATCCATGGCTACCGCACCCGTATCTCCTATGTCAGGGCCCCCCTAGGTCACCATCCAAAAACCATGAGGCAATTGATGAATCAGCACTCTCTCAGATTCTGGCACGGTTTGATCAAATGGAAAAAAGCATGAATGCTAATATTGGTGAGGTTAGGACTACCACAAAAGAAACGGCAGGAGAGGTGGCTAGGTTGTCAGGCATGCTCAATGATAGTCGCATGGAGAGAGAGGCAGACAGAAAGTCCCTACGTATCTGCAAGCACGACTTGATGCAAACACAGCAGGCAAACCGCCAACTAGCCGAGAGGATAAATGACCTTGAAAATAGGTCAAAGATATACAATCTCAGACTGGATGGGAAAACCGAGGACGAATCAGAGAACCTGATGGTATATATGACTGGACTGACCGAATATCTAGGTGTGGAGGGAGTCACAGGATCGGATATAGAAGCTATAAGCAGAATTGGTAGAAAGGCACTTGGACGACCTGATCCCCAGCATGGAGCCAGACAGAAACACCCACAGGCAATGACAAAACCCAGAACCATCATGGTGACCTTTCGATCAGTCCATGCCAGGAATGCGGTCTTCTACGCACGGACGAAGTTGAGCAAATCCGACAGATTCCCAGGAATCTATCTCAATGACGATGTAACGCTTGGTACCCGCAAAAAGAGAGACGAGTTCAGGTCGGTGGCAACCCTGGCCAGAACTATGGGCTCAGACGTTAGAATACATGATGATGGGATAGTCATAGATGGACAGAAATTCAGGCACAACGACACTCTACCCGAAAAGTACTCCCTGGCCAAGGCTAATACAGTGGAGGTTCTGGGAGAGCTCTATTTCCACTCGGAGCATTCATTCCTGTCTAATCAGAACCAGAGGATGCTGTCGGCCCCCGGCAAGCAGCACACCAACAATTGCACTGAGTCAACACCATCTCCTCATCTCACAAAGGGAAACAATAGAGCTTGGTTGAACCGAGCCCTCTCAGGACAAACTATGTTCACAACAAAAGACCAAAGATGTATAAGGCCCACAGTGTACTATCAGCAGAGAAACTGGCCTACTTCTAACTTATGGGTGTTGTCATATTGTCAATGTTTCTCAGTGTTATGGATAATGCCAATTGTCAGTGGTTGGTGCTGGCTGCATGTCCTGGGTAAAAGCAGCATTGCCATCGACGCGTTGTTGCATGTCGGGATGGTTATGCGGCTTGTGGGGGTAGGGGTTGGGTTATATGGAAGTATACTAAACTAGTGATCAGAAGTGGGATTTAAATTTCCTTTTACTACCAGCTACAGTATTACCATGTATAGAAAACAGCTTTGAGTGCCTAGGACTATGGACATTACTGCATGAGAGCACCATGCACACACACAAAACACATCAAGTATGCACACAATAGGAGATACAAGAGCATAAATATAATCTAAAAAGTAAAGATACAAATTCTCAGCCCAGATCAACACTCAACACTCACTAAGATAAACAAATAAATATGTCAATACAACATTCACCAATATTTACACACATGGGGGTTGGCGGGTCCTTGGGTGTGGGGGGAGGGTTGCGTGCACGGGAGAGCGATTGCGAGGAACCAGGTCTGGTGGTTGATGGGCCACCTACTTTTACTGCACTTCCTCTGACAGAACTGAAGGGCCAACCAGGCTTCAAGATTGGCCATCTAAACATACGAAGTCTCCCCAACAAGATTGACCAACTAAGGATAGACCTGCCTGAGTCAGGATTTGATGTCTTCACAATATCGGAAACATGGCTCAACAGTCACATGGAAGACAGACTAGCCAGCGTACCAGGCTACCAATTCATGAGAGCCAACAGAAAAACAAAACGGCCAGATGGCCAAACCAAACAAGGAGGTGGACTGGGAATTTATTCAAAAAATGAGCTACATACTGATACATCAAAATATGAGGACCTTAACCTCTCCAACTGCAACATCGAACTACAATGGGCAATTGTAATCAGACCTCACACCAAGAGTATACTCATCGGCAACATATATAGGCCTCCAGATGGCAATCTAAATGAAGGAATTGACCTTCTAAACGAATCCATGAGACAAATAACCGACATGGACAAATATGAGATACTCATACTAGGAGACTTTAATGTGGATTACAATGAAAAGAAACAGACTCTGTGGGGAACAATGAAACAATTTGCAGCAGATCATGAGCTCCAGCAAATGATACACAAACCAACCAGGATAACCAGAACCTCTGACAAAACAATAGACCTAGCATTCACCAATATGAAGCACTGCACAAATGCAGGAGTTATCAACTATAATATAAGTGACCATAAACCAAAATACATACTAAAAAAGAAAATAAGGAATGACAAGAGATCTGCCACCTACTGGGGACGCTCATACCGAAACTGTGACCAGAGAGAATTGGAAAACTCACTGCAGGAATTCAACCAAAGAGAGCTCCTAGTGGAACAAGACCCAAACAAATGCTGGGAAATGCTTAACACAACAATAACAAAAGCGGCTGACATGCATTGTCCCCTAGTAGAGCTCACTATTAGAACTAACACAGCTGAAATATCAAAAGACCCTGGTGATGAGTTCATAGCCAAATGCATGACCAGGAAAACAAGAAATGAAGTCAGAAAGGCCAAAGCAAGATTCCTCCAAGACCAACTATACAAACATCGAAACAATGCCAAAAAATGCTGGCATGTACTCAAACAGATTGAACCAGAAAGCCAGACCAAAATTAGTAGCCTTTCCAATGAAGAATCCGGCAAAGTAATACCGGATAACCTACTTCCTGAAGAAATCAATAATTATTTCATCGAGATAGGAGAAAGGCTAGCCAGTAAATTTAACCAAGGAACAGCCCAACAAAAATGTTACCAAGCCAAACTAAATAACCACAACTATGATCTCGAAGAAACATCATGTGATGAAATCCTAGACAGAACAAATCAAATATCATCCTATAAATCGTCTGGTATAAAAGACATCAGTACTGCCTTGATAAAGATGGCAATAACAACACTAATTAGGGAATTCACACATATGTACAACTTAATAATTAAAACAGGCATCTTCCCCGATGCATGGAAAGTAGCTACAGTCAACCCAATCCCCAAGACCAATAACCCAAGATACTGCAGTGAACTGCGACCAATTTCAATCCTCCACTTCCAGGAAAGATTATTGAACAGATTATACATGACCAAGTTAAAGCATTCCTTGAATCATCCAACCATCTGACCTACCAGCAAAACGGATTTAGGAAAAACAAATCCACAACAGGGGCTCTGGCATCTCTACTGGATGAACTTTTGGGCAACATGGATAAAGGTGAACTAACAATCACTGTCTTCCTTGACTTCAAGAAGGCATTTGATACAATTGACCACGAGATCCTGACGCAGAAAGTAGTAAGAGCTGGATTAGGCAACAAAGCACATCAGTTCTTCACAAATTACCTCAAGAACAGGATGCAGTGCACAAAACTAAACAACAATGAGTCCACCACCCGTAGGGTCAAGACCGGTGTGCCACAGGGCTCCACCCTAGGACCCCTGCTATTCCTAATCTTTATTAAAGACCTACCACTAGTATCTGATAGAGCAACATTTACATTATTTGCTGACGATGCAGCACTCACAGTACACAATAGAGATATTATGGCAGCGGCAGCCCAGACAGACATGGTGTTAGATAAGTTGAATACATGGTGCTATGAAAATAAACTAACAGTAAATAGTGCCAAGACAGAGTATGTGATCTATGGGACGAAAATGAGAAAATCAAGAGCCCCTCAAATCCAACTACATATGGGTGGAACCTTACTTCGTGAAGTGGACTCCTACAAATACCTGGGCACAACTCTTGACTTCACTCTAAATGGGAATCGACAAATGGCGAGACTGAATCAAACGCTGGCACTAAAACTGACAACTTTTAGGAAATTAAGGAAATTCATAAGTGAAAACACTGCACTACTCCTGTACAAGACTACAATATTGCCTGTTATAGATAACAATGACATCATATATGAGCTCTTAACAAAACAACAAAAGATCAAACTGCAAAGAATTCAGAACCGAGCACTGAGAACAGTTTACCAAGGCAAGACACTCAGTGTGGCTGAACTGCACAAGAAAGCAAAATTGGATACTCTCTCAGAACGAAGGGACCTACACCTGATGGCACTAATGCACAAACGCGCAAAAGACGAAAAATTCATTGACCGCACAAATAGAATAACAAGAAGAGGAGCCTCTACTCTGCTCAATGTACCACACCCCTCAACAAATAAATATATCGGAGCACCAATCTACAAAGGTAGTGTCATGTGGAATGACCTCCCTATCAGAGTCAGAGAAACGCAAACAATACTTGCCTTCAAAAATGCATATAGAGCCCACCTGGTTATTCATGCCCTTAAATGACTACTGCAGTAATTACTAGCAAAGCCCTGAGCTGCTGCCACCCCGGATCCTCGCTTGCTCTCCAGTGGGTTTTCCCCCTGTACCACCCACCCCAATGGGCCCCCCTCCCCTGCCACCACCCTTAACCATCATGAACAAACCATCAACACACCGAACATCCTACACAACTATCAATCTGTTTAAACACATCGAACATTATATGAGACAGACAAAATGTCTTGTCAACTCTGAACTTAACTTGTTTTATAAGAGAAAAAATGTAACCCACAACAATTATTTGAGTTGACCCGAGTATACACCTTCTACTCGGTGCTGCTCCTCATTTTTGCATGAACTACAGTGACTGTTGCTGTACATTATACAGCAGGAGCCACTCCCTTAATTCTACAGGATCGGTGCTGTAACTAATACAGCGCTGATCAAACTTATTCTAATAGTAAGATGGCCGGAAGACCAGTGCCCCGGCGCTGACAAATGTCATGTTCAGATGAATAAATACTTTACCAAAAAAAACACAAAAAAACCTAATACATTTAGTTAAAATAAAAATAGCCAGGAAACTTAAAACCATCGGATTTTGCAACTTTAACAAAATCAAATATCTGCACAAGGAATACATGCTCCGATCACATGACCAAGTGGCTAAGTGCATGCGCACTAGCGATGTCACGTGGTGAATGCTTCACTTAGCGATGCGTTGTGATATTAGAGGTTTTGGTGTATGTACGCAGTTACAATAGAGTGGTGGGCGTGGTGTTTCTGGGTTCAGCAGAACAAAAGGCTGCGCGCGCATTCCGGCAACGTCCGGTTAGGTGAGTACACTTACTTCTAGTATTGAGAGTTCAAACATGCTTAGTCCTGCTTATACATGTGATAATTACCAGTACACATTGGGGTTTACCTTAAAGTTAAAGGGCATGTAACATGCCTGAAATAACTTTATTTCACAGTTTTTATGATCAAATACAAATTAATAACCAGACGCGATGGCCGAATAAGTTGAGCATCCGCCTCCCGTTCTGGTAGGGCGTGGTATTCGAACTCCCGGGTTCGAACCCTGGCCGAGTCAAACGAATGACTTAAAAAGTTATTCTTATCGCTATCTAGCCTGGTGCTCCGCATTACTAGGATAGGGCAAGGAACGGTGGGATGAGGAAGACCAATTGTCCGTGATTCCCCATGCTTAATTACCTATTTACACGCACAAAAAAAAAAACACTAATCGTAACTCGCATAGCTTGGAACAACCTATTTTCTCTTGGAGTTATTTCGTGTCCAACCACGGTCTGCAGATGTCTGTGGTCGCGCTGTGGCTATTATAATGGCATTCAGCCCGAATGGCGGTTATCAGTGATATAGGCGCGGACATACTGCCGACTTGTAAAGTAGTGTATACCTTAACACTTAAAGCTGCATAGTCAGGTAAAAACATAACATTAAAAAAACCAAGGCAATTATCTACATTTGATTCTACATATCTAATATCTAACTTAGATACTGGTTCTCTTATTAAGCATGTGTTGCCACACAGAAGGGAACGCTTAGTCAATTTAATCGAACCTGTTACTGCAGAAGCCTATGGTTCAGAGTTTCGGCGTGCTTGTCAAAATTAACTTTGCATGTGTACACTTCAATATCTCAAAAGTTAACCATTTAAAATATAAATTATTTCAAACTAAAGTAAGGTAGGTTATAATGATCAGTGTAATATATTTATCTCAGAAAATGTCAGAAACTCATAACCATCGGACTATGCAACTTTATGGTAAATTTGAAGGATTTTGAGTATACAACCCGTGTATGTCCATCATTCACTTCCTTGTGTGACGTCACTAATAATAACCATATGGCAAAATAATGCTGGGAAGACCAATGCTGGCCTACTGTGGTGTAGCTCAAATAGTCCATTCCAAGTGTGTTTTTTCTTTTGGTAAATATGTTTATTCTGCTGAATATGTTCTTGTGTCAGCGCAGAATCACTGGTCTTGCAGCTATTTGTTCTAAATCAAACGACTAAAGAAAACTGATATAAGGTATTTGATTTGAAGCAGAATGGCGTTTGTGGACAAGAATCTTTTGTAGAATTTTGTTAGAATTTGGTAGAATGTCCGCCTACACTAACCACTAGTGGACAGAATGATCTAGTAGCTAGAGCGTGCATATTCCGGGTTGTAAGGAAGCTCTTCGGCGGTGTCAACGTAAATTAGTACTTGCCTGCGCGGGTGGGGGCTTGACATTATTTAGGATACGGCAAAGCAATAGGTGGTTTAATATTCGGATAGTGTGACTGAGTGGGATATTACATCATGGTGCTAATGGTGCCATATGTTAGTGGTGCAGACCTAGAGAGTTATCAGGATTACACAGCGCTATAACGTCCTCAATCAATCAATCAATAGTTCCATCCTCTAGTCGAGGGTTGGATGCAATGGTTCTCCACTTGTCCCGATGTTGTGCTGTTCTGATAGACTGTGAATAATTCAAGCCTGTCCACTGTGAAATATTTGTAAACCATGATGTTCTTGGTCTCCCTCTCCCTCTGCTGCCATTCACCTTCCCTTCCAACAATGTACGGTATATTGAACTCTGACGAATGATGTGGCCAAAATAAATAAGTTTCTTTGTCTGTATAGTGGCAAACAAGCTTTTCTTATTTTTAATTTTTCTGAGAACTTCTTTGTTGGTGATCTTCTTTGTCCATGATATTTTCATCATCCTTCGATAAGTCCACATCTCAAATGCTGCTAAACGTTTGTACATTTTCTTAGAGATTGTCCATGTCTCTGCCCCATACATTAGAGTAGACCACACATAACACTGAAGAATACGCTTCCTTGTTTGTATTAATATCTTACTTGATGTTAACACTCTATACATTTTGGAGAATGTTGTTCGGGCTATTGTTATCCTTCTTTTAATTTCTTCCTCACATCTCCCATCATTTGTAATCTTTTGTCCGAGATATAAGAATTCGGATACTTGTTCTATGTTTGTGCCATATATGGTTATATTGACATTTGGTTTATCTGTCTTTTACAAATACAAACCAGACCTTTTCTTGCAGGCATTGGACATGTTGCCATCTACATGCCTCAGGCATGGGCGGTCACGTGCCCCGCCCATCCTTCAACTTGCCCTCTTCCTCCTGCTCACCCTGCCCTCCTCGGCTGCCAGATACCCAACAAGGAAAACATGGTGGGCGAAGCAGATCACCCGAGACCTCTACGTGGCAGGTCGGCTCACAGAAACACAAATCAAGTTTGCCAAAGACACAAAATTCAAGTCCATCATCTCGCTCTTCAATTTCAGATCTCGTGACCTTCTCGGTGGCCATGTAAATGACTCTCTCCCAACATCCACGGAGGCAAGAAAGATAGCGACTGACTTAGGTCTCAAGTTTGCTAGGATCTTGTCATCAAATGGCAACGACGATACCTGGATGGTGAGGAATACTGTTGTGGAGTTCTCGAAGGTGTTTAGCGCATTCCCGAAACCTGCAATCCTGTACGGAATGACCGGTTATGCAGCATCCTACATTGCATTGATGCACTACCTAACCAATGAGCCGAAAACAACTGTCATGGAGTTCTTTAAGAAGTCTGCAGTGATGGGGTATCCTCATGTGACCAACGATAAGCTGAGGGCACTTGCTCTTAAAGTTGGCGAAACTCAGGATTCCTGGGTAGGCGATCTAGTGCATCCCACCCTGAACATCACTACCTGGTACCTGCAACCTGCTCAATGGTAAGCATAAAACAATTAAGCTACTGTCTTCTGTCAACAGCAGAATTATTTAATTAGACGCAAATTGAAGCAGATTTGAACAAATTTACATGACATGGCGACCAGATGGGGTGGCCAAATAGGTTGAACGCCCGCCTTCCGTTTGGGTAGGTCATTGAATTCGAATCCCGGGTTTGAATCCTGGTTGAGTAAAACCAATGACTTAAAAATATTGTTATTTTTCGCTACCTAGCTTAGCATTCAGCATTACTAGGATAGGGCAATGAGCAGTGGAATGAGGAAAACTAATTGATTGTGATTTAAAATTCCCCTGCTTAATCAATTAATGTTCCAAAATTAAATAAAAATCTATTTCTTTTTACCTAGACACAGATTTGAGAAGATTTACAGCGCTGTCAACCTCTGTTTGATATATATAAGATCCATTTGGAAATATTTAATACGGAAAACAGTACACGATTACCTGCCTTCGTATATCAACTTATTTTATAGTCCTAGCTATGTTATTTTGGTCTGAACGATTTCGATTGTTTTGTTTGTAGGGGAATCAAGCCCTTGTTCGCTAACATATGGGTGTGTGGACAAATGCAGTTGAACCATCTCGATGCTATACGCAGAACAGGTTTTGACGTGGTTCTCAATATGCGTCTTGGAATGACAGTGAGGGGTGTGCCTTCTCAAGAGGAGAATGTATTGATGAACATCAAAGACAAGACTGGAACCTACACCACCGACATGAAGCCATATCGACAGACAATGTAAAGTATAGTATTCATATCTGTAATGTTAGAACAACATTGGAATTGCATACATTTTTCCATTTAGCATTTTTGCTTAAATTTGCATAGTCCGATGGTTTTTGAGTTTCTGTCATTTTCTGAGATAAACATATTAGGTTGATTGTTATACTCAACCTTACTTTAGTTTGAAGTAACTTATATTTTAAATGGTTAACTTTTGAGATATTTGAAGTGCACACATGCAAACTCAATTTTGAAAAGTATATCAAAACTCTGACAACATAGACTTCTGCATGAACATGTTCAATTAAATTCACTCAGTATCCTCAAATGTTTAATAAGTGAAGAAGTATCTAAGTTAAGCAATGTAGACTCGAATCTAGACTCTGCATTTGATAAATAACTTGTTTTGCTGTGTAATCTATTATGCTAATAATATTTAGGATGAAGACTCTGGTATTGTTGTCTGAATCACTCTATTTATAGTTACACTGTACTTGGTCGCCTGTAAATCTTTAAGTATCGCTCGAGCGACCTGAGCTACTACTCCACTGCTCCCAAGTAAGCAAATACGACTCTATGGTGCCACAGTATTTATATTCGCATAAATCCGTATGCATCACATATAAAGATATATTTTTGTGGCCAGTGTGATGGTACGTTAGATGAGAATTTAGCGCATGTACAGACAGGTGGCGCCGCACACTGGCCTGAAGTTGTCAGAGCGTACTACTACTAGTAGATGATCAGTAATATTAAAAACCCTGTAGTATATTACTGAGGGTTGAGCATAGGAGGAGCTGAGATGGGAACGCTTCCGATTAGTTATACTCATATCATTAATTAGACATTGCCAGAAACAAATCACAATTCACAAGTAATATATACATGTGCAATAAGCTCATTTATCAGGACGGGTACCCACTTGTGACAGTGCGCACCCATGCTGAATTTATAGTGCTGCCCCACTGGGATATCAGGCCGCCGGCACCATGACCAGATATCCCACTCAGTCATATTATCCTGAGATTGACCTAAACCAGTCCTTGCCCTACCGTATTAATGTCGAACGCCAGGCTAGGAAGCGACAAGTATCAATTTTAAAGTCATTGGTTTGACTCGACCGGGAGCTGAGCTCCCGACCTTCCACATGCGAGGGCCGCGCTCTACCGATTAGGCCACCGCGCCCGGTAGGTCCCTCGAGGAAGGTTGGCCTGAATGCGTGCAAGTGAGCAGCTGTCCAGGTCGCTCGGCCATGCCTCAACAAGCACATATGCAAAGGGAGAGAACTACCAACGAGTGCGCATAGATACAACATAGAAGAAGCGAGCAGTGCGGAGGTTGTAACGCTGCAGCCTAAATAATATTGGCATAATAGAAACAGTTATACCTCACAATGATTTACTAAGCTGCCACCATTCTATTTGTTAGCTATAGTATGTGTCTTACCTGATTGTGGTTCATTGTATAGTGAGGGCCTGGAGAAGGGTCGGATTGACCCAAACATTTCTGCGACGTACATCTCACCGACCTCCAGCGTAAACTACCAGCCAATCAACTACCTGCAGTTTGGCGACTCGGTCGGCTACAGTGAGGACATCTCTCGGAAAGCATTCAGGGATGCAGGCATTCACTACCTCCACTTCCCTGTTGGTGGGTTAATTGCCATCTTCAATTAGGGGTCAGTTTAATGCAAATTAATTACTCGGGGTATTTATTCCACAAAAAGTATATAGCCTCGGTCTGACACTCGATCTATGCATGGCCTTAGATAAAAGATTCACCTCGTACTTGCAGTAAGGGTGAATGCCAACATAGTCTAAATACTGATGAAAGCTGCTTTAGTGTGGCTCCAGTATCAAATAGATATTCCTGTGGCCGCCATCTTAGTTTATTGCATGACAACCGATGGGATACTTGAAAGCAAAAGGGGTTCCCCAATTAGTGTGCAATGGGTATAAGCTGAAACTGTGACCTGACGTGCCGGGTCTCAGCTTCAGTCTTTACTGAGACACAAGCGGAATGGGAAATTATTAGTTTTCTGGTAGTAACTCCATCATGATTACATTATCATTGTTTGACTGTTCTCGCTGATTAGACTGAATGTGTATTACCACTAGGTGGCGTTTATGGCTTTGACATTTCCATGTGGGAAGCCTATAGAGATCGTCTAATGGAACTCGCGAGGACCAAGAACATTCTCATTCAATGCCGGACTGGTTATATCTCAAGTGAGTAGATCCAATGTTAAGCAACATTGCCAGAGCTGCTATTTTCTTTGGTAAATTATTTTATTCTCCTGAGGAATGCATTTGCCAGCATCAAGGCACCATTTTCTTTATTTGCATAATGGATTAAACCACACCTATATTGATGCATATATTAAATTATTAGCTTACAGCACACATTCACAATTCTGTCCACATTATCACTAACTTTCGCTTCATCTCACAGCAATATTGCCATTTGCCACTGTTAGAAATCAACATTTAAATTTAATTAATTTATGATTGAGATCTGGTCGCATTGATAATATTGACTACAACTCTCACACAGCGGATAACGTTGATTCACTTGCCTATGAAATCTTATGTTAATTTAGTTCATTTTACATTATAATTTCGTCTGATTCGTTGTAGGGATGGGGGGGGGGCGGGAGAGGGGGGAGGTGCATATATATTGCTATAATATCCCTGTCTTTATTTACTTTTTTATGTGTTTATTTATTAGATAACATGTTTATTCAACTGAACAATTTTGTTACGGCGCCGAGGCACTGACCTACCGGTCATAGACTTTTACGCAAATAAGTTTAGTTACATAACGGTAGTGTATTCACCTATTTATAGAAGCAGATACAGTTCTAGTACTAAACAGAAATTCACCAGTCCTTACAACTACTCCTCCTACCCCTCCTACTACTCCTACTACTACTCCTCCTACTCCTCCTACTACTACTACTCCTACTCATCCTACTACTACAACAATAACAACAGTGTAAGGGTTTCGGTGTGGCATTGGGTGTCAGTTACAATATTATCCTATAACCATTAGTTTGGGGCGTTGCTTTTTGGGAGCTCAGTTAGGATTATGTGGTTATGGTGTGTATGTTGGTTTGGTTAGTAGTGTAGGGGCAGTGTGGGTGTTGCAGGAGGGTGGTGCGGTATCACGGTGGTTATGTGGTTATGGTGTGTATGTTGGTTTGGTTAGTAGGGCAGTGTGGGTGTTGCAGCAGGGTGTGGTCTGATTATGTGGTTATGGTGTGTATGTTGGTTTGGTTAGTAGTGTAGGGGCAGTGTGGGTGTTGCAGGAGGGTGTTGCGGTATCACGGTGGTTATGTGGTTATGGTGTGTATGTTGGTTTGGTTAGTAGGGGCAGTGTGGGTGTTGCAGGAGGGTGGTGCGGTATCACGGTGGTTATGTGGTTATGGTGTGTATGTTGGTTTGGTTAGTAGGGGCAGTGTGGGTGTTGCAGGAGGGTGTTGCGGTATCACGGTGGTTATGTGGTTATGGTGTGTATGTTGGTTTGGTAGTAGGGGCGTGTGGGTGTTGCAGGAGGTGGTGCGGTATCCGTTGGTTATGTGTTATGGTGTGTATGTTGGTTTGGTTAGTAGTGTAGGGGCAGTGTGGGTGTTGCAGGAGGGTGTTGCGGTATCATGGTGGTTATGTGGTTATGGTGTGTATGTTGGTTTGGTTAGTAGTGTAGGGGCAGTGTGGGTGTTGCAGGAGGGTGGTGCGGTATCATGGTGGTTATGTGGTTATGGTGTGTATGTTGGTTTGGTTAGTAGGGGCAGTGTGGGTGTTGCAGGAGGGTGTTGCGGTATCATGGTGGTTATGTGGTTATGGTGTGTATGTTGGTTTGGTTAGTAGTGTAGGGGCAGTGTGGGTGTTGCAGGAGGGTGTTGCAGTATCATGGTGGTTATGTGGTTATGGTGTGTATGTTGGTTTGGTTAGTAGTGTAGGGGCAGTGTGGGTGTTGCAGGAGGGTGGTGCGGTATCATGGTGGTTATGTGGTTATGGTGTGTATGTTGGTTTGGTTAGTAGGGGCAGTGTGGGTGTTGCAGGAGGGTGGTGCGGTATCATGGTGGTTATGTGGTTATGGTGTGTATGTTGGTTTGGTTAGTAGTGTAGGGGCAGTGTGGTGTGCGGAGGGTTGTGCGGTATCATGGTGGTTATGTGGTTATGGTGTGTATGTTGGTTTGGTTACTAGTGTAGGGGCAGTGTGGGTGTTGCAGAGGGTTGCGGTATCACGGTGGTTATGTGGTTATGGTGTGTATGTTGGTTTGGTTAGTAGGGGCAGTGTGGGTTTGCAGGAGGGTGTTGCGGTATCACGGTGGTTATGTGGTTATGGTGTGTATGTTGGTTTGGTTAGTAGGGGCAGTGTGGGTGTTGCAGGAGGGTGTTGCGGTATCACGGTGGTTATGTGGTTATGGTGTGTATGTTGGTTTGGTTAGTAGGGGCAGTGTGGGTGTTGCAGGAGGGTGGTGCGGTATCACGGTGGTTATGTGGTTATGGTGTGTATGTTGGTTTGGTTAGTAGTGTAGGGGCAGTGTGGGTGTTGCAGGAGGGTGGTGCGGTATCACGGTGGTTATGTGGTTATGGTGTGTATATTGGTTTGGTTAGTAGTGTAGGGACAGTGTGGGAGTTGCAGGAGGGTGGTGCGGTATCACGGTGGCGGATGGTGGATGGATCGGGGGGGTGGGGGGGGGGGAGGACTGGTAGCTGGGGTGGAGGTGGGTGTCGGCATAGGGGCGGACATCAGCAGGGCGGCAGCTCATGTGATTAGAAGGAGTGGGGCCTGCCCACTAAGGTGTGACCTGAGTGACGACGTGAATCCACGATATGTCGGTTCGGCTCCTATCCATGATGGAAGGGCATTCCACATTCTTCTTCCCTTGATTTATCTGAATTGCGTATATTGATCTACTTTTCACACCTGCAGCTGCTGTTGGACTCCTCATGTATGGCTGCCTTCATGGCCGTGGCAGTGCCCAGGCCCTGGATCGAGCACACCGCATGGGCTACCAGTGGGTCGGTGATGTGATGAATGCAAAGGAGACTGCTATCGTCAACCTTTTGAAGGCGATCCTTGACAACCGCGATACACAGTGCAAGACGAGGTTCAATCCTACTACTTTCGAGTCACCACCGCATGGAGCATCGCAAAGCCTAATATATAGCCTTCATGGAGCTATCTTGGTATTTGTGCATTGCCTTGGCTTATATATCTAGTTCACTGACTTCTATGGTGTTCAATGGACTCTGGGAAATGGAGATTGGAAATTGAGTTGATATAACTTGAGTTGATACATGTATCTTGCAAACTATTAGTATTTGTAGGATATAACATATTGGTCATGATTTCTTTTTCTTATGTGCGCACACATTTCAGCAGGGACTTATAGCAAATCGCAACAGGCAATTAGTTCTTTATCACATAGAGGAGCAATGTAGTGATTAATGTAGCAAGAATAATTATTTTACAAAGAAAGAGGAAAAGTACTAAGCCACACAAAGGAGTAATTTATAGATAATCTAGGTGTCCAACTAAATAAACAATGCTATCTATCAACCAGATATTTGAAACCAACGATGGCCGCAGTAGGACAGCTGCGACCTGAGAGTTGTGACCTTGAGACTGAAGAAAGCACTAACGATAATGCATTGACAATTATTCTGCCACATCAATTGAATAATAGTAATAAACCAGAAAAAAATACCACTTACCCTACGGCAGTGGCACTAAAAAAAAGATCTATTCAAACAAATAGAATCCCCTTGACCCCTGTGCATCCCTGACAACCCACAACCATTATTATTATTATTATTATTATTATGCAGATGCACCAGGTCTCAAATATATGTTATATTAAAATAAATCCTTCCTGTGCAGCCTCTGTTATTATAATTATATGGATAGGTATCTGTCTAATATGCATGTTGTAATAGTTATATGTCTAATATGCCTATTGTTGTAGTTATATACCCATTTCAAAGTATATGCTATTGCTAAAGACTGATCCTGAGTATACAAACTAACCACTGCTCTTAAAGTTGCATATTGTTATGCCTTTGATTTCCTTTTATTTAGATACATTATGGATTGATTGTTACAATCTCCCTTAGTTTAGTTTGAAATAGCGTTTTATTTCAAATGGCTAACTGTTAAGATATTAGAAGTGCAAACATGTCAAATTAATTCAGGCAAGCATGTACACTTCATATGTTATGCTCTATAGCATGGCAAGCATGTATGCTCTATAGTGAGCAGCAGTAAGAGGTTCTATTAAATTAACTCAGTATCCCCTTCTATGCAACAACAAATGCTTAATAAGTGCACTAGTATCAAAGTCAAATATAAAGAATCAAACCTAGATAATTGCTTTAGTTTTGAACATTTGATATTTTTATTGGACTATGTAGTCTCATACATACACTTACAGATAGAGAGGTAGCAGATTACACTGTAAGTATGCTACCTCGATAGTTACAGCGCATGCACAGGGATGGTTCAACACTTTGCTTGTTTATTTAATGACCGCCCCAGCACAAACAAATCCCAAGAAAACATTCGATATTGGGGGTAGTTCAACACTGCTCAAACCTACCTGTGCATGTAGTATTTCATCTCACTACAGATGTATAAACCTACAGAATGTACTGACGCATTGATTACCATGTGATTGATCATTAAATGTACTAGCAATCAATAGAGCTTCTTTTGATATATTTATGATTTAAAAAATGGAGACAAGCCATTTCCACGGAGCATGCGCATTGAAGTGCTACCCACTAATAGGTTGTTGGTGGAACTCATCTATAAGACCTTTTTTCCATAGCATACTGCACGACATCAGAGTTCTTCCACTGCTGTTAAATGGTGGCCTGGTGGTGCAAATCGTCTATTTATTTCCATAGCAGACGGGACGAAGGGGTTGAGTGCCTACGTCCCGTGTTTGTAGGTCGTGGGGTTCGAACCCTGGTTGAGTCAAAATGACTAAAAAAATTGATACTTGTCACTACCTAGTCTGGCGTTCGGCAATACTAGGATAGGATGGTGCAATGGAATGAGGAAGACCAATTGTCCATGATTGAAAATTATACCCCGTAAATCAACTAATGTACCCAAAAGGAAAAAAAGGGGGGAAAAGGTGTGTTGCAAGTTGAGCAGTGCCTCAGGCTGCCCAGAGGTGTGGGTGGGTGGGTAACAAAGAGGTCTGGCTGAGAGTGTGATGAAGGATTGAGTGTCGAGGGAGGGCCTAGAGCAGGGAGTACTGTGATTGGCTGCGGGGAGTTGAGTGCTGAGGAGAGTTGAGTGCTGAGTATAGCTGAGTGAGGAGCGTCGGGTTGTTAGTGACAGCCCCCCCCCGTCCCGCCCACCCCCACCCCCGCCACGTCAGAGTGTCCGGGGTGAGGGTGGTGGGCTATGAGCTTGGGGAGTATTTGTCGGCATACAGCGTCAGTCTGTACTAGATCCCTTTAAGCATATGATATCCAACATTTCAACGCGGATGCCAAAATTAATGTTGCATGCCTTCACTTCAAGTATCTCCAAAGGTAACCCTTTGAAATAAAGGTGACTTCAAACTTATGTAACGTCGATGTTACTGATGGTCATAATATATTAATCTAAAGAAATATGACAGAAACTTAAAACCATCGGCTTATGCAACTTCAATGCATATAGTAAACATGCACACACGGGCCAAATGTATGAAGATCTTTTTATCGGCTCTGGTGTTAAGGGCGGCCGGCGGGTTAGCTAACATCAGTGTTGGTATATGTGTCACAGGAAATGTATGTAGCCAAAGCACAGCTTGGTTAGCTAACCAATGCGTTATTTATAGATTTGGGAAATCCCTCTCAGTCTGTAGCCGGCGAGCACCGCTATTTGCCAATATCACCGCCGATTTGGTGGCCGGGAACCAGCAGCCTCGTTACTGTGTGAGCCTGTAACCGGCGACGACCGCTATTTGACAATATCGCTGCCGATTCGGCGGCTGGGAACCAGCAGCCTTGTTACTGTGTGAGCCTGTTCCCGGCGATGACTGCTATTTGACAATATCGCTGCAGATTCGGTGATGGCAGCGGCAATTTGTTTAGTTTACATTTGTCGATTCGACAATATTAATATTGCCGCCAATGCAGTGGCGGCGTTAATGTCGCTTCAATTTTGTGGTTAATTTGACAAAATTTCAATTATTGCATATGTAATTCTGTTAAATATGATCGCATTGAATAGATTTGGGCCTAATCAGTCCCTAACACCGATGGTAAACTTGATATTTCTTGGTGTTAGTGTAGGCGACGTTAACTCTTGCGGTGTTTGCCTAACCCGGGCACATACATTGCGACTTTTGGCTGCTAACCCCGGAAATCCGCGCTAACCATGGGTTTGGAGCGCTAACCCGGCTTCATACATTTGGCCCATGGTGGACTCACTGACCTATATCGATCCAGGTACTCTGCTCGCCAAATTGGCTCGGTGCAACAGAGGGGCAGTGTTGGGCAGGAAACCCCAAAGTTAGTAGATCAACCTGAAAAATTCAATACGAAACTAAGCACCCTAGCAGGCAAAACAATGCTAATTCCAATTAATATAAGTCCGAGCAGAGGAATTAAACGTATTGCAGCATTAATAGGATAGGGCAAGGACTGGTTAGCTCAGTGTCAGGATAATGTTACTTTCTTTTATGTTCAGAATGGGTTGTGCTGCACACAATGCAACACATTCCACTTCCACTATGTACAGATGAAATGCGACCACTCCAACGGCTGGAACACCAGTGCCCCGGCGCTGACAAACTATGTATTCAGATGAATAACAATATTTTTTTTAAAGAAAAAAAGTGGGATATCGGGTCATGGTGCCAGCGGCCTGATTTCCCAGTGGGGTAGCACTATAAAGTCGACATGAGTGTGTACTGTCACAAGTCGGTACCCGTCCTGATATGACCGTAGATGTTCCTAGGACGTAAAACAACAACAAACAAACAGTTGGATTGGTATTACTATTAGTTGTAGGTGTGGCACTCGGAGCCTCTCGCAGTGTGCAGTGTAGTTTGTAGTTTGCTCACGAACCCGGTGTAGTGCCCTTGTCAGCCTAGTTAGCAACAATGGTAAATTTGGTAAGTCATTGGTTTGACTCGGTCGGGATTTCAACCCATAGTCTCCCACATGGGAAGATAGCCAGTGCTCTTATCCAATCGGCTACCGTTAAAAAGCCTGCACTTTTACTGATTCGGCCGCCAGACCCGACTGGTCTACTCAAGGACAAGCTCACATAATTTAAGTTTGCCTATCAAAATTAAGTTAGATCACTTAGGAATTGTTGGTGATTATATAACTACTTATGGTGAATGAGTCACGGAGATTCCGAGGTGTGTTCGGGTTCAGGTGCTTGCTGATATGACATAGAGGAAGCTACCTGGAGCCACTCCAAACGTGGATCCATATATCAATCTAAATATTTACATATATATCTAGATTATGTATGTATTTGTATGCAGATATCCATGTATATATAACTGTTTATATACATAGTACCTGTCTTCAAAGGACAACTCTGCACCCAAACCAAAGTTGTCCTGCCATGACAAGTGTCCTGAGATGGTTGGGACAGTCAAATGAGCAAAAACAATTATATGTTGATAAATTATTCGCGCAATGGTCGCTGAAGTCAGTTACTACTTACTGTACATATATATATATATACATATATATATATATATAAATATATATGAATATAATATATATAATATATGGTCGTTCTCAGAAGTTGTGACCAATAGTGTGACATCAGTACCAGAAAATCAAAGTCCTATAAGCAAGTTTCCTCAATGTGTATGTCCTTTTGCATCTGAATAATTGAAAATAAACATATTCTGGCATTTTTAAGTAGGTCAAATGATGCTCACACCCAATAAATAGCAGTATAGCATGGAACCAATCTGACTCCAAAATCAAATATTTTCCACACAAAACTTGACATTTTTAGGACATTTCACATGCCACTTGCTTTATAAACAGTAGTAATAATAATTTGAAACCTCATTGCTATGGTTTTGTCTTATTTGTGAATATTAAAGAGAAAAGCAAGAAAATATTAGCAGAGTAATTAGCAGAGTAAAAGTGGAAACAAACAATTTTACACAAATGTTCGGCTCAAATTTCAATGTTTAGGGGCAATTTCAGGATTTATCTTTTACTATACCATAACTGGGTCCATGCATAGTGTCAAATGGTGAAAATAATTCCTGTACTGTATCTGTACTCAGTGTTTGATACAGAGTTTCATAGTATTTGCAAGTGGAAACGAAATGTTACGATGTTAATGACTCCAGAAAATGTTAACTATTTCATCATTAAAATTTTTTTTTTAGAAATAAATGTCTTCAACTTAATGAAGACATTGTATATGACCATTTGAAGTGAAATGAGCTGTTGTTCAGAGGTTTTCATTAAGTTTGTGACACTTTATTTTCAATGCTGTTGACAATGTCACAAATTAGTGATGTAATTTTCTATGTATTTAGCTACATCCATCCCAATAAGATACATAATACACAATATTAACATTTACTTTTGATCTAAACTATCTCCCACATTATTTGGCTAACTGATGAAATCTAAATATTGACACTCCAATAAAGGGTTTCTTTGAAATATGCATTTCTAGTAGACTACCTCAAGTGGTACACAGTTTCTGAGAACGACCCATATATATAAATACACTAATGTATAACTCTGTATATCACCAACCACCGGACACTGTGGTCGAATCGGTAGAGCGCAGGCCTCCCAGGCGGGAGATCGGGAGTTCGATTCCCTGTCGAGTCTGCAACTCCCGACTGAGTCTCAGACTTACACAATTGAAACGTGTCGCTTCCTAGCCAGTCCCTCGGTATTAAAGTTGCATGGTCCGATGAAATATAATTTTGTCAAAATTAAAACAACTACTTACATTTGATGCTATATATCCAACTTAGATACTGGTGCATTAGCTAATGATTTGGGACAGTATATACAGAAGAACCAGTGAGTTTATAACCTCACCCCTTTGAACACTCAGTTTGAAACACCCATTATGCAGGAAGGCCATTAACCAATTAGGCCAATCTCGTGACCCCATTAGCCCCCCCAACCAAGTAGGCCTGCTGTGCAGGGTCATAGAGGGGAAGGGGATATGAGGTGGATGTGTGTGTATGTGTCTGTGTGTTTCCTGACCTGACTTTACAGAGACACAGAGACAGACAGACATACACACAGAGACAGACACACACACAGACATACACACACAGACAGACACACACAGACAGACACCCATAGATAGGCACACACAGACAGACATGCACATACAGCACACACATACACAGCACACACACATGCACACACCCGACATACACAGACACACATACACCCAACCTGACTTTGCAGAGAGAGAGCCAGCCACACACACACACACACAGACACCCCCAGACAGACACATACAGACATACACACAGACAGACATGCAGAGACATCACACATAGACATACACACACATACATGCACACACCTGACATACACAGAGACACATACACCCGACATGACTTTGCAGAGATAGACACACCACACAGACACATAGACAGCCGCACACAGACAGAGGCAGCACACACATACACGCACACACATACATACACACAGACAACACACATACAGACATACACCACAACACACACATACACAGACACACATACACCCGACCTGACTTTGCAGAGAGAGACACACACGACAGAGGCAGCCACACACATACATACCCACAGATATACACACAGACGCACATACACACATACATTACCACACATACATATACACACACAATATACACACAGACACACATAGATAGACACACACAGACAGACATGCATAGACAGCACACACAGACACAGAAACACACAGACATGCACACACCTGACATACACAGACACACATACACCCGACCTGACTTTGCAGAGAGAGACACACACAGACAGAGACACATAGACAGACGCACACAGATAGAGGCAGACACACACACATACATACACACACATACATACATACATACATACACACACATACATAGATACACACAATAAGAGAAACAGAAATACACACACACAGATACATACAGACATACATAGACAGACACAAGCAGACAACAGACACACATTATATTTTGTTAAAAACCCTAGTGCCATGGGCCTATGGCACTAATCCAGTCCCAGAATGTGCCCCAAACAACCAGAAATACCTACCTACAGCCCTGTAAGGTTCCAGGTCATCTCACATCACGTGGTCACCGCGAGATGACCATCTGGGTCATAGCCACAGGACTTTTGACAAGCTTGTCGAAATTATTTTTGGTTCTTTCAGCTCATATTACTTCAAAACTAATCATCTTTAATCAAAATCACTCCGGACTAATGATTAGTAGCTTGTAACGATCAATTTGATATATTTATCTAAAAAATAAGACAAAAATTCAAGTGCCATCGGACCATGCAACTTTAATAGGATAGGGAAAGTATCAGGATAATGTGACTGACTGGGACATCAGGTCATGGTGATGGCGGCCTGATTTCTCAGTGGGGTAGCACTATTAAGTCAGCATGAGTGCACATTGTCACAAGTCAGTATCCGTCCTGATATGACCTTAGAAGTTGCTACGACGTAAAACGCCAACAACCAACCAACTGTATCCAACATGTAAGCACTTGTTTTACAATGGATCAGTTATTGATGGCAGTGAGGAGGAGGAGGAAGAATGGTAACGTATGGGACTACTGTACACTACACGGTAATTCATATTGAGTGGCGCTCATTATGGATCGGGGACAATTCCCAAAGTGAATACCCCTCGCGCCTCCTGCATATAAAACCACTGCACACTACATGATCATTTATATTGGGTCCCATTAATTGAATGACACAAGACAGCATCAGGTACAATGGGCTTTAATTCACATATAGGTATATCATCAGTAGAGTGTATATGAGTAATTAATGAGAGCAATACATATGAGTCACTGAACCGGAACTGCCGTTGATCTGCTTCTTCTTCGTAACCCATGCTGTTGGTTTGAATCGGGTGGGACTCGAACCCTCAACCCTATTGAGTCACTTTTATCTAGCGGTGTGGGTGGGTGGGCGAAGAAAGCTGGATGGTGCGAAGATGGCGGTGGCTGCGATGGTTGTGCGCGGATTTCAAAAGGCCTTGAGGTCACGTGACCGAAATGGCGGGAAATTTGATCTGGTTCGGCCACCTATCATGTAAATGGGTGAGGAGAGAGGTTCCTTCAGATGGCGCCACCATAGCATTGGTGGCCACTGGGAGTCACAGTTAGTTCGGTCTGGAGCCGGGAGGTGGCGCCACAGTGTCGTATTTGTTAATATTATCGGCTGTCCAATCTTGTGAATTACCCATGTTAATTATAACATGTACAATTATGGATCAGGAACAATTCCAAATTTACCCCCTCCCATCTCATGTGTAAAGAACCGATGTACACTACATAGTAATTTATATTGATTCTCGTTAATTTTGGATTGGGAACAATTCCAAATTAATCCCCACTTTTCGCTTCATGCATATTAAGCTGCTGTACACTACACAGTAATTTATATGGAGGACTATTAATTAAGGATGAATTCGCGTCATGCATATAAAACTACTGTGCGCTACACAGGGGTTAATATTCAGTTCCATTTATTACAGACAGGGAACAATTCGCGTCACACATACAAAAACACTGTGCGCTACACAGTGGTTAACATTCAGTTCCATTTATTACAGAAAGGGAACAATTTGTGTCGCACATATAAAACTACTGTGCGCTACACAGTGGTTAACATTCAGTTCCATTAATTACAGACAGGGAACAATTCGCGTCACACATACAAAAACACTGTGCGCTACACAGTGGTTAACATTCAGTTCCATTTATTACAGAAAGGGAACAATTTTCGTCATGCATATAAAACCACTGTGCACAACACAGTGGTTAAAATTGAGTTCCATTTATTACAGAAAGGGAACAATTTGCATCGCACATATAAAACAGTGGTTAACATTCAGTTCCATTTATTACAGACAGGGAACAATTTGTGTCGCACATATAAAACTACTGTGCGCTACACAGTGGTTAACATTCAGTTCCATTTATTACAGAAAGGGAACAATTTGCGTCATGCATATAAAACCACTGTGCGCTACACAGTGGTTAAAATTGAGTTCCATTTATTACAGACAGGGAACAATTTGTGTCATGCATCTAAAACCACTGTGCACTACACAGTGGTTAACATTCAGTTCCTTTTATTACAGAAAAGGAACAATTCGCGTCATGCATATAAAACCACTGTGCACTACACAGTGGTTAACATTGAGTTCCATTAATTACAGACAGGGAACAATTCCAAATTTAACCCTCTCCCACCTCAAAAAGTTTGTTTGTTTTTATCATCGGCTATTGGACGTCAAAGCCTTTCCCACCTCGTGCATATAAAACCGTTTTTCACTACGCAATAACTAACATAGAGTCCATTAATTGTGGATCAGGAACAATTCCAAATTTAACCTCCTCCTCCCACAATATGCATATGCATGGTGGGCGATTTGCCTTGTGATTTGTAACAACTTTACATGTGATCCCCTTGCACAATCCACAATCTCGATCCTCCCCGAGCCTTCTATTAAGTTTTATGACAGTGACGGCCAGCGACACACACTTCCAACACAATGCTTTTATTTCACAAGTTTTGTCCCCCTTTTAAGACACCAGATGATGTGGGTGCATTTCAGTCGCTTTGGCGCCGGGCTATCCACACTAATAATAAAGATGGCATCTATTTATATGTGGTCGCCTCGGTACCCCAGGTGGCAGGCAGGGTGAATTATTAGAACATTGTAGGCCTGTTTGAAGCTGACTGCCACTCACTTTGAACTTAACGAAGTTCACTACTGAAGTAAAAAATAAAGAAGAATGAACTCACTTATATAACCGAGTTTGCCATAAATCGAGTTTACTTCTGCCGATTGTCCGGGCCAGCGGATGACTAGAACCTGAGACTACAAGCGACGATGCGTGTCGTTTCTACACGGGCAATGGGGGATCGATCTTCAAGTGGATGACGGTATCGTAAAAACATTTATATATCGACCGGTTCTCGGCTCGACACTTGTTACAGATCTTACAAACTGCATGTTTTTCGACCCCCTGCGGCGTGTTGGAGCTGCACGATCGACGCGGATCAACGAGAGGAGTCAAGAGTGCAGAAACGCTTAATTACACGCTTAAGCATGACTTGTGAATCCCATTCGACTAACCAAGTCGAGTTTATTTAAATGTTGATTCATTGACGTTCTGCTTTCGTTAATATGTTTGACCATATCGATTTGCAAGAAACATGACTGTCGATTATAATATTGAGAAAATGCTCTGATTATATGCTACATTAAGTGATGGTTCATTTGAAATAACGGTCGTTATGCACACGTCACAGCTTTCTCTTCACCGCCGTGGGTTACTTCGCTAATCCGCTTAACCGCTTAGCGCTTAATCCACTTAATGAAGCGTACCATAGTAGGGCTGCTTTGGGAATTAGGGATTAGGGATTAGGATGCCAGGTGCAGGTTACTGCACTGATTGCGGTTCTACCCACAAACAAGACCAGGTAACGTGCGCACGTAAAAGTATCGACACACTGGCCCAAAGTAGCATGTCGACGCGCAGCAGTAAAGCGTCGTCGAAAAATATGAGACCGGCAGCAGAGCATTCCGATAGCGTCGACATGGACTCGACTGCTTCAGCTATGTCCACTCTATCACTGGACGACCGGGAGCGGAACACGAGTGAGGCGATCGACACCATCAAGGCCGAGACGCGTGTAACCGACTTGGAGGAAGAACTCGAGGATTTGAAGGAAGAGCGGGAGAGAAGACGAACGAGGCACCGGACGACCGCGGCAATGGACGACGGGGCGCCGACTTTGCCGCCACCACCACCTATCGTACTTCAAGTCGGCATGCAACAAGGGACGACACGCCGCACGCGGACGACCGAAAACGGATGACGGACGTTACCCGCCTCCTCCATCCTGGACGCGAGGATCCGAGCGTGATGATGGACACTCGACCTTCGGGCGCTCACGTCGACGGTCGAGAGGGTCGAGCAGGCGGAGAAGGCGCTCTTCTAGGTCGAGCAACGACGGCAGCTCGTCTAGGCACAGGAGAAGTAAGTGGCCTCTCAGGAAATACGGGCAGGGGAAGGACATGCGGAAAATGAACGCTCACGAGCTGGTGAAGGCTTCCTGTCAATGGTGCCTGGACATCCCCTGCCTCACGACAGCCGACTACAGGTCGTTCATTGAACACGTCAGCTTTATCTCGTCAAGAGCCAGGGATGACCATTACAAGGACATTGCACATGTGGACCACGTACTGGCTATCCGCAAGCTGGGTGAGACCGTCGGGTTTGCGGCCTTCTCCAAGATGCACCAAGATGAAAGCATCGAGCATTACGGTCCTCATAATATGAAGACGAAGAAGGCTGCAAACGGGAACCACAGTGCGGGGAAGCGTTCACCGGGCAGAGCAGCGCGTAGGGCATGCTATGCATGGAACGGGGACAATGGATGCGTTCGCTCAGACTGTCGTTTCGCCCATGCTTGCTCTCTATGTGGCTCCAAGGGACACACCCGCTCTAAGTGTAAAGACTGACGTTCGAAGGTTAGGCGATCTAAGCCCGCTGGTTGCCAGACAGCCGAGCTGGACACTGCTGAAGTCGCTGTCGTTGATTACCCCGATAACGCCCCTGGCGATTCTGATTCTGACATAACAAATACTGACGTTCATGCTTCTTTCCCCCTTGACAATAATCATAGTGTTACCTTCGATGTTTCAGATGGGGGTGACGCTGTTGCTCTCTGTAATATTAACGAGACCCAGTTACGAGTCGGGGCATTGGGTGATGGTTTACGCTGGCTGCAACCAGCTGGCGCCAGTCGTGTAGATCGCCTGTTCATGAAGCAAGGCGATCCTAGTAGCCTCCTTGTTCATATTCGGGAACGGGAGGGGGAGCCACCCGTGACGATTGAGGTCACGAATGATTGTGTGGTTGGCTCCTGTGGGTGCGTCCATAATATCGCTGGTGTCGCTACTCAGCTTAAACCCTGTAGAGTCTTCGCCGAGCTATTTTTGCGGGGCGACACCGATCCCGATTGGTTATATATTATGATCGGAGTTACGTTCGGTTTCCGGGTGGTTAATCCCGGGTGCGCGGTGAGTTACACTCCAACGAAGACTCGCGGTAAGTCAGCCTGGGAGGGTGACATTATTGACAGGAAGTTTCGGAACGAGGAGCGTGATGGTGTCATTTCCGTCATCGATGTGCCCGCAGCTTGTACCCACGATGCATTTGTCGTCCCTAAGGACGACGGCGGTGGGCGGGTCGTCATCGATTGTAGTATGCCCTCGGAGGTTTCTGTCAATAACTTCACTGACCAGGTCTGCCAAAAGTTTTCTTACAGAAGTCTGGAGGATGTTACAGACATGTTGGAGCAGGGTGACGCGCTAGGAACCGTCGATATTAAGGACGCAAACAGGGCTGTATCGATCCACCCCGAGGACCGTCATCGCCAGGGTCTCCGATACGGGAGACCTGGTGGAGACTTTGGTTACTTTCTTGACAACCGCCTCAGCATGAGCCTTTCATCAAGCCCCTACATCTTCTCCAAAATTTCGGATTTTGTTGTTAGGTGCTGCGTTTGTGAGGCCCTTGACCGGGTAGTGAACTACTTGGATGACTTTTGTGTCGTTGGTGGTACCAGGCGCGAGGTCGAGCGGGGCCAGGTGACATTGATAAGGATCCTGAGGAGGATTGGGTTCTTTGTGAGTTTCAAGAAGGTAAGCAAAGCCGACACCAAGGTCCGGTTCCTCGGGATCGATGTTGACTCCGTGAGTCTTGAGCTCAGCCTTCCTCATGATAAGTTATTAAAAACAAGGGAAGTCCTACACAGGCTCCGTGGGCAGAGGAAAGCCTCCAAGGAAGAACTGGAACGTGTGGGTGGCCTGCTTGCTCACGGTGCTAAGGTTATTAGGGGTGGTAGGACTTTTACCAGATGCATCTACGACTTGATGACCAAGCTAAAGCAGCCCTACCACAGAGTCCGTCTGAATAAGGGAGTGAGGGATGATATAGACTGGTGGTTGAACTTCGCTAGCGCATTTAACGGCAAGGCAAAGATCCTGGGTAAGTTCGCCCCCGTTATATCAACATACAGCGATGCTTCCAAATGGGGTTTCGGGGCCCTCCATGGGAACGATTGGTTGGTTGGCTCCTTCATGGGCGGAGCCAGCGAGACTCTTGATGCCTACGTCGGCCACCACCATGTCATCTCCCCTCCTAACATCAGTACATCACACATTAATGTCCAGGAGATGTGGGCTGTCTATGCGGCCTGCCTTCGTTGGGGTGCTGGCTGGGCCGACAGCACCGTCATGCTCGTGACTGATAGTGCTGTGGTTCAGGCAGCACTGAACACGGGCAGGTCGAGATGTAAAGGCATCATGTTTTTTCTCCGCAGGCTATTTTGGCTTGTGGTTGAGAATAACTTCGTATTTGACTCCGTTTATATACGTAGCAGCCTTAATGTTATCTGTGACGCTCTCAGTAGATTGAATCAGTATGACAGCGTGGACAGGATTAGGACAGCTGACGTCGCTGGTGCACTATGCTGTGGCCACGTCTTAGATGCCTCGTTTGTTTGTTGCAGGGATATCGGCGCTAAAGGAGGAACAGATGGGATATCAGCACCAGTATTACGCAAAAAACTCGGCCATCGCGAGGCGGGTTCAGGTTAAAAAATATTTAGCTTATGTTGAGTCATTTAACTCATCTAGGGCCCCCATCCCCTGTTCCTGCGAGCAGGTCGCCCTCTATGCTACTTGGCTCGCCCGCTCCCTGAAGTATCGGTCGATCCTAAATTACCTGAGCGGCCTGAACTATTTCCTTAGGCAAAACGGGGAGCCGCCTATTGACTATAAGGGTTTCGTTTTGGCCTCCACTTTAAAAGGAATCCGTCGGGTCAAGGGTGATGCACCTCGACGGGCGATGCCGATGCTTCCACACATGCTCCGAAGAATTTTCGCATTCCTAACTAATAATCCAGGCCACGTTGCATGCAGGGTGGCCATTCTATGCTCCTTCAGAGGTCTCCTACGGAAGTCGCAAGTGACCTGGTCAGACTCTACCCTTCGTAGGTCTGACTTTGTTTTCTATGACTGGGGGATGCTCCTGACCGTCCGACGTTCCAAGACCATCCAATTCTCTGAACGGGTGCTCGAGATCCCAATTGCCAGGTGCTGCAACACCGATGTCTGTGCAGTGCATTGGACGGAGAGACACTTCGCGCAAATCCGGGCGGACCCATCGGAGCCCGCCTTCAGGATCCCATGCTTGGACAGTCTCTCCTGTCCTCTCTTGTACCACGTTTACCAGGAGACCTTAAGGATATTTGCCACTAGGGCGGGGCTTGACGCGTCCACCCTCTCCTCCCACTCCCTTAGACGGGGGGGGTTGCACCTTTTTTGCTATGTGTGGGGCCACAATCGAGGAATTGAAGGCTAGAGGCGATTGGGCCTCCGAGACAGTCTATAGCTACCTGCAGACCCTCCTCGGGACTCGTATAGTGAATGATTTGAGGGTGGTCGCGGCCCTCTGCTCGGATGAGTCGAGTGTTGGGTTGGGGGGAGTCGCTTAGGCTTCTCCTTTGGCCTGTTATCTCGCTTGCCCAGACGCTCAATAAAAGTGTCCGACCCAACACGCGTCTCTATCCTTCCTTCCTTACATAGCCACACTTTATAGTATGTATAATTTATTATGCAGGTATAAATAGGCGGAGTATTTTATTATTATTATTTATTCCATCATGTTACTTCGATATATTATTATTGTCCAATCTTTGACTTGCCTGGATTTGCCCCGGTTGCCTACTACTAGTGCCACCACCGGGCACTTTTCTCACCAATCCACCCGGGCAAGTCACTTCCACACTGGATTTCAAACTTTTACCGGTATGCCTGTTATCTCGCTTGCCCAGACGCTCAATAAAAGTGTCCGACCCAACACGCGTCTCTATCCTTCCTTCCTTACGTAGCCACACTTTATATATATATATATACATATATATATATATATATATATATATATAGGCCAACAAACTTCCAAGCGAGTGGAGTGTTACGCCCCGCGCAGAGGGGTGAGCTGTGCATGCCGGACCCCCCACTCGCCTGGGTGGGGGTGGGGGTGGGAGCACTCCAGATCTTATTACACGCGATAATGGTCTCATTCCTATCCATATATATGACATATATGGATATGTGGAAGAATTATGTCCTTTATAATTTCTAATATTGTATTTAATTGATATATATATATATATATATATATATTATTATATATATATTTATATATATTTATGGGTTGTTCTCAGAAACTGTGCACAACTTTTGTGACATGGAATCCAAAAGTGAAAACAATCCAAATAATAGTAGAAGACAATCCAAATAATAGAATCTATATTCATATGAAGGCTTATATGTTGTGCATATGTCAAAGTTGAAATTTTTGTCTTTCACATTTTCATTTTGATCTTATGCAATTAAGAATGCCATTAAAATGAACCATGTAATATCCATCCATACGATAACATCATTTTAACACACATCGATGCCACAAATGACGCATTCAACTTGGCTACTTTAATTACACCAAAGACAATTATATCGCGCGGACAAAGTAAGTCAGAGAAGGAGTGGAATAAACAAAAATTTAATGGAGTACAAAACCTGCAGGCAGGTTGATCGTCATGTGACTGGAGAACATATCGATATCGTTGGCCGTATCATGGTAGTGAATAAACAAGGCAGTCATGACAAGAATCAAGAACGTATCAATCATAACAACATAGCATCGAATCAGTAGTGTAAGAGTATCATGAATGTAACAATGTCATAGCGAGTGAATAGTTAAATGTTTATCGTTGCTAGTATTTTAGTGTCAGAAGAGAAGTAGGAAAGAGAAGAACAAATAAGGCTTAGAATGGAAACATCAGACCTCAACCCACTATGGATCGGGTGTGGGTGGCTGAAATGACTGGCATGGAGAGTGAAGCAAGTAAGAAGGTCATGTGCGAAAATAGTGCGAGGGAGAAAGTAGTGCGAGAAAATAGTGCGAAAGCCCACGCTCATAAATTATCCATGTTGACATGCCAACATGCGTAATGTATGACAAGACCACTCAGCACTTTCCTGTAAAATACAGCACACAAGGTAATTGGACAGGTCCCCGAGCCCAGCCTGACTGCTGTATCATTGAAACAAGGGGATAGGTTCCCTAGGCCACTCTGACTGCTGCACCATCAAAGACAATATACGTATATAGTGTATTATCTCATAATATTAATAATGACAACAATATTATAGTATGGTAAAGTTCATACATACTATAAGCATTTTAATCTGTGCCATACAAAAATTAAATTTGTGATTATGTCTGAGTAAGAAAACTACTACTATAGCTGATCAAAGACAATGCACCTTGTTTGTCGTGGGATGGCCCAACTGTATGATTATTTAAGAAATTCCTATATGAAAGCGCTGAGTGGCGCATTTTGTCATACATTGTCTTTGATTATTCTCTAAAAAAGCAGGTAGCAAACTTCTGTTTAAATAACTATCACTTGTGGCCGGAAGACCAGTTCTACAGCACTGAGAAATGACATGAATAAAATTCTTGTACCCACCCCAAAAAAATCCCCTCAAGACTGCTTTCTCTCTGTGCGTCATAACGTCCATTTGTAATTACAGTCAGTTAATCAATAAACACGCACTGATGCATTACACTGTGCTGTCCCTACCTTTAATGGTCTAATAATAGATTTCATAAAAGCCATATATAACTGTGATGTTCATTGAGACACCTGGGCCGCATTCAAGGTCTGCCTCGGAGACGCCTCGGAGAAATTCCTGACGTCACGCTAGTCTGAACGACTTTAGCTGGCGGGTGCCTGAAAAATGGCAGCCTCCATAGGGTGCAGCCATTTTCCATTGAAAAGAATAGCTCTGATTGGCTGAAACCACTGAATCCCTCGGCCATTTTCGAGGCACTTTTTGCCTCCTGTCTGAAAAGGGAGACGGCTCTGAGACGACTCGGAGACGTAGCCTGAACGCGAATACCCCATCCCATCTCACTCCCACTCCATCCCTTCTCATCTAACTCAGGACATGATAGCGATATAGGTGACCGGACGCGGTGGCCGAATCGGTAGAGCGCAGGCTTCCAGTGCTGAAAATCAGGGATTCAATTCCTGGTCGAGTCAAACCAATGGGGTATCACTATAAAGTCGCCAGGGCTGCACATTGTCACAAGTCAGTACCCGTCCTGATGTGCGTGTACCTATAGCAATTATAGCGGATTAGAACCCCACGAGGATGCCGCACAGGAAGCTCGCACTCAACTCATTTGGCCATTTTGTTCAGTACCGATTACATAATGTGCTGAGTCATAACCTGTACTAACCTAGGTGTTAGGTACCGATTAGGCCCAAATCTATTCAATGCTATCATATTTAACACAATTACATACTCAAAAAGTGAAATTTCATCAAATTAACCCTAAATGTAGCAGCGGCGTTAATATCGCTTCGATTTAGAGTTTACTTTGACCAATTTTATTTAACAGAATAATATACAAAATAAGTGAAATTTGGTCAAATTAAACAATAAATCGAACCGATATTAACCCCGCTGCCGAAATTTGGTCAAATTAAAACCAAAAATCAAACCGATATTAACACCTCTGCCATTGCCACCGCTGCCGCCGAATCAGCGGCGATATTGGCAAATAGCGGTGCTCGCCGGGAACAGGCTCAGTGGGATTCTCCAAATCTATAAATAACTGCACGTTTAGCTAACATGAAGGAGTTAGGCGCCCATACATACGCTGTGACATACTTCGTGATGGCGGTGATAGCTACCCGGTGTTAGCTGTTAACACCACACAACGTTAACACCGCATCATGCATATGGCCCCCAAAGATTTAACCGGATGTTGTCCCGGCGTGCTGACCATTTCCGATGTGGGGGGATTGATTTCCGGCTGAATAAAACCAAAGACCAAAACAAATGGACACTTATAGCTACTTTGCATAATGCTGTAAATCAGTAGAATTATTTGGCTGAGTGGCAGGATAATATGACCGAGTGGGATATCATATCATGGTTCTGGCGGTACAGTAGCCCAATGCAGCAACACTATAAAGTCACCTGAAGCTTGCACTATAGACACTTCGGTCCCGTTAAATAGGCTGAATCCATTGTGTCCTAGATAGCGGGATGAGTTACACAAATCATAATTGGTAGAGCATATTGGGATTCTTAGCACCTTTTTATTCTGACTTTGGCTCAAATAGTCAGCACAATCCTACACAATTGTTTTGAGCTGAGGTAGATGGGAGTAGGGGGTGGGGGTCGGTTATCTCTGTTGGATTACCATGAGATGCGAGTTGAGTGAGGACGATTAATGGGTCCAGCATATATGGGAAAATGTAAGGAAATGCAAGAAAATGTAGAAAATGTAAGACGAAGTAAGACAATGTCAGAAAATGTCAGAAAACGCAAGAAAATATAAGAAAATGTAAGAAAATGTAAGAAAACGACGAAGATGTAAGAAAATGTAAGAAAATCTAATACAATGTAAGCACCGCCAATGCTCACTCAAACTGAGATCACCTGAGGGCGATAACTGATATTAAAGTACATCAAAGTTTCCACTCATGTGTAGTAATGCTACACATGCAATTTATCATTATGAATGCCTACCCCAACCCTTTATTAATGTCCTCACAATGCCAATGTCATGATTCGTTCTTTACAAACTTAGGCTATAGCTCAAAGTATCATGCTTAATGTGCACACAATACAGCTAGCGATATTTCTAATAAATGGCAGTTCTAAGCATGCACACTACTGTCGTGGCAGTGATGAACATGGGAAATATGGTGCCTAGATCAGGATTCGAACCAACAATTCTTGCCATTGCGGGGCTAGTGTGCTAACCACTTATTTACATAAGCTCCCTGATGCCGTCACCCTTTTCATGGCTATCCATCTCTGTGGTTCCTTGCCTGAAAGGTCAGTGCAGTATTAATGGAGTCACTCTATCGCATTACAGTAATACTAAGCCAAGAGAAGCATAAGAAGGACATTTAAAAATGGGGGAAGTTTACTTTGCAGGTGACATTTTGAGGTCACGTGATAATAGAACAACTTATGAGGAAAATAAAGACCATGCCTACATGAATTGAGGTAAATTCAGGAAATTGACGTAAATACACGGCATTGAAAACGCAGAAACATAATAAATTAGCGTTCCACACATTGACGATCTGCCTAAAATTCGTAATCAGGTCAGCAATATCGTTGACAAATTGTCGTTATATGTACATGCAGCATGAGAACAACCATTAATTTTCTCAAGTGTACAGAGTGAAGAAAAGAATAATGAGTTTCAAAAATTGTATTGGAGAACATAGCCTGCAGGCAGGCCGAGCATGAAGTATCTGGAGATCAGTATTAGTATCGTGTATCATATCGTGAAAATAGGTTAATCAATTCATAACATGTCAGAACATAACAGTGTCATATAAGGTAATAAAACAATGCAAATCAGTATAATCAAATCATAGTGGTATCAATCAATCAGGGTAATAGTTAGTCAATAAGTATGTAATACCCCTGTCACACTACGACGCAATGAGCCAACGTGAGCCTAACGTGGTGATATTTCGTCATTACGTTGATGTACGTTGGATTACGTTATGATGACGTCATAATGATGTTAGAGTGACGTCGAGCTACGTCACATTACGTCGTGTTACGTCGAGATACGTCGAGGTTTTGGACATGTTCAAAAGTTTCGACGTAGGTCGAACGTAAGGGTTTACGTTCGCCGTACGTTCTGTTCACGTTCAGCGAACGTCAATGACGTTAAACGGACGTTATTCCAATGCTCCTCACTACGTTCAACTACGTTCCACTACGTTGACCCCCATTAAACCAAGTGCAAATGCCCACGGGGCGTAATGGGAACGTCAGGACAACGTCAGGAGAACGTCAGGAGAACGTGCATTCAACGTACGTTCAACGTCTCATGACGTAGCTAACGTCACGTAACGTTCTTCTGACGATGGAATAACGTTCATAACGTTCCGTCAGCGTCATACGTTCACCTCTCTCGTCGAACGACGGTATCACTACGCTTTACGACGTTACTCTCTCGTCCACTACGCTGCATCCACGTTCAACTTCTGCCCAAATTTGCATACTACGCCGAGAAGTTCAACGTTCTTCACGTTCTCCCTACGTTGACGTCGTTACGTCGTAGTGTGACAGCCCCATAAAGGGGTTAATAGACATGAAACGGAGAAGGCGAGAACAAGCAGCGTACCGAGGAGGCTATCGACCAAGCATCAGACCTTAACCCAACAAATTCCCTTTGGAGATCACAGTGGGGCATGTATAAGCTAGAATGGCATCACTCTTCCATGGTCCGGCCTCTCGTATAGCATCAAGATTCAGCCTGGTAGTTATGCATGCTTGAACCGCGCCTCTCCTAAGACTGTGCAGTGTGAAGGAGTGGAATGAACCGAAAAGGAAGGAGGAAGCAAGCGAGAGGACTCTAGTTAGCCGAGCAACTGTTAGTGGAGATCCGTCTGGTAGCCCGAAAACAGGAGAAGAGGGGGACGGGTTGAAACAGTGATTATACTTAGACCAGGCTGAAACAGGGCAGCAAGGAGAAGAAGGGAGATGGGGAAGGAGGTAGGTGAGAGGAGGCTGAGACTTAGTTCTAGTCTTGGATGAACTTATCGTAACATACAAGCCGAGGTTGGCAACATGAATATCTGAGGCGAGTATGTGTGAGGTCCGAGGAGGGCGGTGGGAGAGAAGTCACATTACTTTGACGGGCAAAGGTGAAGTAGATTATGAGGAGGGCAGCTACATAGACCAGGGCATGAGAGCCAAAGGAAGAGAGATATGCAATTATCATCCTCAGCTCCTGTGGAGACAGAAGAGTAGCTCTCTTTGGGGCGTGGAGGGAAGTCTTAGTAATGCCTCTCTTAAGAAAAGTAACTGGGTAACAGTTGAAAGGTCTGACATCCCCTCCTAAGGCCTCATCAGAGGTCTTCGCCCCACTCAGGTAATTCGCGATTGAGCCTGGCAACTTAAGTCGTGATCTGAGGTAGATGAGATAAGAAAGCACATCCTAAACAGTCGGCTTCCAGGGATCGACCTGGAGGCTCCAGCAGAACCACTTGTAACAGTGTAAGTGTAAGCTTTGTTCACCCAAGTTCCTCTGGATAGAGCAGTGGAGAAAGCAGTGACTAGCTCGAGGTGCCGTGACTATCTTCTAGGGTGGGAAAAAACGTTTCATATTTCCAGGGAAAAATCTATGTTCTCTAGTGAAAAAGAGACTCTGATTGGTTTTAGTTGGCACTTATCACATTCGAGCATGGCAGCGGCATTAGGTTGGAGATTAGTCTACTTAGATTGTCAGCTAGTATCAAGGCTTTCCCTTCTTTATGTAGGATAGTGATATTACAACTCTGTGTCGCTGATATCAGCCAAATTTGTCTTGCAAAAGCACAAAGAACTGGATCCCTTCCCGCACCTGACTCTAGTATTTGCTGTGACACAAGATTATCTGTGTTGATCACGATATTGAAATTGTGAGGCTCTTTAGGAAGCAAGAATGATAAGGATGTGATTAAGTTGAAGGCTTCTAATTGATTTATGTACTTAAGTCTCTGAACTATCTCTAGTGGGTTGATTGATTGATTGGTGGTTGCTTTACGCCGTGTCGGCAGCATAGGCCATATTCATGGCGAGAAATGTTTGTTTTTTGTTCAAACCATCGCTTTTACATGTAAAAGCAGACAATCAATTATGTGCCAATAGACACTCATTAAATTAGAAAGCTCACAATCATATATTTGTGGTCAAGGGAAACAAATTCCCATAGAAAAAGAAAAGTTTTATTAATAATTGACTATATGAGGTGGTACAGTCCAGCTGCCCTCAAAAAGGCTAAAATGTTTTCCTGTTTTACCTTAGTAAAAAGGTCATGCATACTGTCTGCAGTGTAGAACTGTTGGCGCAGGGCCAAAAAATCAACGCAACTTAGTAAAATGTGTTTGAGTGTCAGCGGGGACTGACACCCAATACATTCAGGGGGAGGTTCCCCCTTGAGCAGAAAAGCATGTGTAAGCCACGAGTGGCCAATACGGCAGCGGCTAAGGACCACTTGGTCCCGCCGACCTCCCGCATGAGTCTGTGGTGGCTTTCCCACAGATGGTTCAATTTCTTTAAGTTTATTAATGTTTTCATCCCACTCATGTTGCCATTTGGATTTTATGTGGGTGGATATTAGTGGTTTCAGATCAGAGTGAGGGATCAGACACGGTTCAAGATCACAGTTCAGGGCCTTCTTCGCAGCCCGATCAGCTCGTTCGTTTCCTTGTATGCCGGCATGGCCAGGCACCCAGCACAGGTGGATGTCATACCCATCCATTGCCAGTTGGTTCATTTTATAAATGACCGTTGCTAGAATAGGGTGATTCGTTTTCAGTCCAGCAACAGCCAGGAGGCAAGAGAACGAATCACTGTATATAACATAGTTAGTGTGGTTGGATACCTCGATACACTCCAACGCGAGAAGGAGTGCTCGGGCTTCCGCAGTGAAAATCGAGCTCTGATCGGGCAAGCATACACCAAATTTTTCCCGTCGGCAGACTGCCGCAGCAGCTACCCGGCTTTGGTCTTTCGAACCATCAGTGTATATGGAGAGGTGGTCTGCAAACTGGCCTTGAATCTCTGCATGCAGTCCTTGGTACTCGAGTGGATGTGTCCCAGACTTCCTCAGTTCCGTGAGTCGGAGGATAACCGATGGCTTCCTCAACGACCACGGGGGATGTTCTGGGACTTTGGCATCCTCCAACACTTCCAAATCCACGCCCAAGGCCTCCAAATGAGGTTTCATTTGGAGCCTCAGTGACCGGATGTAATTCGGCCTGGCTTCATACCTGGATTCGTCATGTTGCTCGAATAGACAATTGTGTGCAGGATTCAATGCATTAGTTTTTATCTTGACTACATATTGCATGGCCAGTTTGATTCTCCTGTTGTTAAGTGATGGTTCATTGGCTTCGATGTAGAGGCTCTGAACTGGTGAGGTGCGGAAGGCCCCAAGGGCCAGGCGCAGTCCCTGGTGGTGGATCGTGTCTAGCAGCCCAATATATGATTTCCTTGCGGAACCGTAAACTATGCTGCGTAATCCACTCGTGACCGAACCAAGGTTCTGTACACGAAGAGCAGAACATCTCTGTCCGCTCCCCACTCTGAGCTGGACAGCACCCTCAGAATATCTAGCGCTTTCAGGCATCTTGTTTTCAGGTACTTTATATGTGGCACGAAAGACAGTTTTGCATCGAAAATGAGGCCCAGAAATTTGGTTTTCTCAACGACTTTAATGGGATCCCCATCAAGGGTCAGCTCTGGTTCCGCATGCATTCTACGCAGCAGGCAGAAGTGCATGCAGACTGTTTTGGTCTTGGAAAATTTGAATCCGTTCAGAACTGACCATCGATGGATCCCATTTATGCTTGGTTGTAGCTGTCTCTCTATGACATTCATGTTAGCGCCGCTGTAATAAAAAACAAAGTCGTCCATGAAAAGACCGCTTTACAGCAGCAGCAATACCATTGACCTTGACCCCGAAAAGGGTCATGGCCAGTATGCTGCCTTGAGGTACTCCTAGTTCCTGTGAGTGTAGGCTGGAATAGGTAGTCCTGACACGGATGCTGAAATGCCTGAAGGCTAGAAAGTTCCTGATGAAAATTGGCAGGTGGCGACGAAGGCCAATCGCATGGAGATCCTCCATGATGCCATGCTGCCATGTTGTGTCATAGGCTTTTTCGAGGTCGAAAAAGACAGCCACAATGTGCTCCTTCTTTAGGAAAGCATCTCTTATGAAGATCTCCATGCGCACCAAATGGTCGAGGGTGCTGCGGCCCTGTCTGAAGCCACATTGAAGGTTGGACAGGTGGTGTCCTGACTCCAGGAGCCAGACGAGGCGGTTGTTTTCCATGCGCTCCATGGTTTTATAGATGCAGCTTGTGAGGCCTATGGGATGATAGTTGTTGGCTTCACTCTGGTCTTTACCAGGTTTGGGAATCGGTATTACTGTTGCCTCCTGCCAAGAGGCGGGGACGATACCCGACTCCCAGATGTTGTTGAAGAATTGAAGCAACAGTCTCAGCGCAGGTTCAGGGAGATGTTTAAAAAATTGATAATGAATTCCATCAGGTCCAACTGCTGTGTCATGCAAGCTTTCCAAAGAACACCTCAACTCACCCATACTGAATGGGGTACTCTTGGGCATAGTACTCTGACCGTGAAAAGGTGGCTCCAGCCTTCAAGGTCAAATCACATTCTATCACCCAGTCGAGTACTGGCGTTACAGGTAGAACTCTTTCGTTAAATTTGGAAGCAAATTTTAAAAACCACTTGATATCGTTCAGAATTTCATCAGAGAAGGCGGGCTGGCCCGCATTAGGTGAGAGTGTTATTGCTGCTAGGACACGATTCATGAATGTCCTAGTGGGGTTTACACATTTTGCAATGTGTTGCATTTTCCCCTCTAAGCTCTGTAATTGCTTCTTTGATGCTACGCGTTTTTCTTTCCAAGCCCTGCACTCATCAAGGACCTCAGATAACTTTTCGGCTGGGATGGTCACTGTCATGTTATTAGCATCAATTAGGAAGCCTAACCAGACAAGTTTGTCTGCCGGGGGAGTGCATTTCTTCAGGACGAGAACTAGGCCCAAATGGGCGGTAATGTCGAGGAAGACTTGATATGCTTTAAGAGCTCTTAATTTTGTCCTTTCGACCCCTTCAAAATCATCGATGTAACAGAGACAGAAGAAACCTCTCTGTCCCATTAGCCAGAGATGTGTGGCAACCTAAGGGCAGAGCTATGTCGATATAACGTTTATTACCTAGCATGATGCCAAGTAGTGGAATGGAGAGGGGACAGATTCTTAACTGACGATAAGCCGCACTAAATCTGCCGCCTAGAGGAATGAGGAAGTACCGGAGGTTACTAGGCAGTCAGAAAGGGTGGTTATTGAGGGGAGGGAAAAAGAAAAGGCCTACCCTGATAAAAACATTTCTTAATTCCGGCACTAACGCTGACCCCTAACGGAAAGCTGAGCTCTATTATCACTCTTCTTTCTACGGAATGGTTCTTGGGCCTGGTCATCACAGGGCTAATTTGTACCCAAGGAAGGAAGGGGAGCAGCTTAAATGGGCCCAACATGAGGCCATGATTACACTCTTTCTACATAAATGGGCTACATGCTGTGCTAATTCGGAATGTGGAGCATGGTTTTTTAGTGTTGGAGTAGGTGGGAAACTTGCACTATAATCTAGTGGCCACCTGAATTCAATATGGTCTATGAGGAAAATATTGGGGTAATTAGCAAGCATCGCATGCCAGTTCTGAATATTCAGTGCTGAAGGCACTAGAATTTTTGCCTCAAGGTAATTTGGAAGCCCTGACCTTTTCCGACCACCGTCGGCACGTAGGCCAGTCCCATGTCTCTGCTGGCTCGGCAATATCCTCCTCATGATGCGACAACGCCGGCGGCAGCCAAGGGGGGGAAGTGACGGGTGCGCAGTGGGCCTCGTCAAGGCACCGAAGTACTCCAGCCAAGTCGCCTCCCTCATTGGTATTGGTCTGTATGCATCACCCCGAGTAATAAACAAGTGCGGTTGTAAGGAAGTACCTGCCGTTTTTTTTAAGGTAGCGGACCCATCCAGCAGCAGTTCCGCTCGGGCAGAGGCTGTTTGATGGGCGTGAGCTGTTGGTGTTAATAAGGGAGTTGTTGACGCCTTGTCAGTTGTGGGCACTGGCATGGCAACCAGCCGGGTAGGGGGCGGGGTGCGCCTAGTGGCCATGCTGCACCTGTTGTTGCACAGCGACGACGGGGCCGGGGGAGGCACCTGTGGGGAATCTTGAACTTGTCGCGCTGCCCTCCTCTCTGGCGGCAGGGCCTGGGACGGCAGAACGACCTGTGAGCGTGGGGGCGACATGGGGGGTGTAGCCTGGAGGTGGGGTGTCTGCCTATTCCTTATAAGGTTCTCTCTCTGTATCTCGTAGAGCACCATGGAATCCAGGTCTGGAAAGTCCGGTACCGTCGAAGTTAATGATACCGGCTCGAGCAAAGCTGCCAGTGCCGCTCTTGCTGGGGCTGGAGGCGTTCCCAACCTAGCCAGCTCTCATGTCACTCTCCCACTTCTCGTACCGGTTTCCGAATTTTTACCGAACTCTCTTGCACATTAAGCAAAGGTCTAACTCTTTTTTTCTTCCTCAGCAGCATTTCCAATGTACACTGACTTGAACAAACTGCACGAAGCATGGTATCAATTACAGAGCAGCATGAAACGACTGGTATGGAAGGCTGCGAGTGGGAAAGTGCGGGGAGGAAAGTAGAAGTGTTAGGAAAGTACTGCGGTGTAAGAAACGTAGTGCGGCCGGAAGTGTTTGTAATTTATCCATGTTGACCAGTAAACATGTGTAATGTGACTACAACTCCTTTCAATGTAGCACTGATTGCAAGACCTTCTTTTGATTTCCCAACGAAGGACCATTGTCCTGACTTACATATAGCTCGCCGTGACGAGAGTGGAATTCTGGAACAATAATCTCCGCATCCATCAAAGCTATCTGTCGAGGTCACATAATTGCGATGGTCACTGTGAAAGTACAACGTCTGAACACTTTGACTTCTGGATACTGAATCGTTTATTCACGGCCTAGGGCACGCTTGACCCGCCGGCTAAACTTTCCATGACGTCACCTCATTTGCATATCTCTTTGTCCCCAACTCTGCATCTCGTTAACATATATTAACCACAGGTCTAGACGTCTATTACGCATCTATCACATCCCCCCCTCAAAGTATTTCTGAAACATGAAATGTTACAAAATATCAATGAAGAACACAAAATATATAATATCAAATATATGCGCACTTAACTTGCAAATTTCCCAGTGCACAATGCACTTAAGTCCTCCATAGTCCGGCCGTAATGCCGGACATCACAAATTGTCCATCATGTATCAACAGTAAACATAGCTGAAATAAACTTAACTGTACATGCACATGTTAACTGTGTAACCGTCGGAAGCACACTGACCTCCTATAGATCTAACCTGCTCGCCGGCCTTATCAGCCGACCTGACCTACTTAGATTAGCTGTACTGTTTACATTCGGCGCTGACGCTGACCCAGATTGTGTCTGCACGACTCCCTCGGGCCGCCCCTCTACAGGCGCTGCAATAATTTGCACACGGTTACGATATAACATATTGCCCGACTCATTTAAAATTTGATATTCTCTCCCAGAAACACCAGTCCGTCCCAAAATAACCCCACATCTGACACCATGTGAAAGTACGTCTGAACACTTTGACTTCTGGATACTGAATCGTTTATTCACGGCCTAGGGCACGCTTGACCCGCCGGCTAAACTTTCCATGACGTCACCTCATTTGCATATCTCTTTGTCCCCAACTCTGCATCTCGTTAACATATATTAACCACAGGTCTAGATGTCTATTACGCATATATCACAGTCACTATCTTTCAGTTCAAATTTTGTAATCGATTCTTTAAGTTACTTTGCCTGTTGAGGCATGCATTTGTCTGAACATATAAAGCTAAATGGAATTTAATGTATCTTATCAAAATTCTTTCTATTTGTCATTTGCTACCGGACGTGGTGGCCGAATTGGTGAGAGCGCTAGCTTCCCGTATGGAAGGTCATAGGTTCGAAACTCGGCCTAGCCAAGCCATTGCCTTAGAAAATTGATACTTGTCACTACCTAGCCTGATGCTGGGCATTACTAGGATAGAGCAAGAATTCGTTTGGACTGGTGTGACTGAGTGGAAAATCAGGCCATGGTGCCGGTGCTTGGTCTCTTGGTGGGGCAACACTATAATGTCCTGATATGACCGTAGAAATAATATTGCCAGGATGTAAAACCCCAACAAATATACAGACTATTGTTCCTGTATCTATCATATTTAAAGTGTATATTATTATTATTATTATTATTATTCAATCGATCTCAAAAGCTGGAGTCCAGTGCTCAGGCGCTGACTCTAAATTTTATTCGCTGAATAAGCACTTTTACCACAGACAATAAATACATACAGTAAAGCCTCGCTAAATCGACCAACTATAGGTCCGACTTTAAACGGTCCATTTAGGAAGGTGGTCGGCTTAGGAAGTTTTTTCTATCATTACAATGATATTGTCTTGGCAATCGTTTGGGACCCAAATAAAGGATTGATATAGGGGAGTGGTCGAACTGTGGAGGTGGTCGGTTAGAGAGGTTTTACTGTAATCTAAATAAAAGAGCATTGGAGTCCAGCTTGGGAGAAGTTGGCCCTGAATACAGGTAATCTTAACACTGAGTAGCACCGTGGGTAGCATTTGACATGGGCAGCTGACCAATGTGGAAAACAACGCCCTGGGATGGGGAATTATGCCATACCTTATAATCAAGCTAGTTACTAGTTAGACCGTTGGGAGTGGATAGATGCTACACAGAGAAAAAGCAGCAAGTCGCCCAGGTTCCAACATGCGTAATTCTCACACATTCCAGAACTGAGAAAAAGCTTAAATAAATAACAACAACAACAACTAGCGAGGTGCAACCTCCACCCTGCAATACCTGACCAAACTAACAAAGCATACGCTAACCACAAAGCTATAGTTGATCAGCAATTTAAATGAATCCTGCAACCATTATCTGAATAATCCCAAGTCAGCGATTAATGGTGACAGCAAGTCATACACATCCTATTAATGATATGATCAGCAAAATTAATGACATAGTCTAAAGTCAAATGATTAAGCTCCAGTCTACATGTACAGAATAAGATCCTCATAATATTTGCAAAGCCTGTTTGCTACCTGCTGTTGTTTATATTGTTCATACCATCTCACCATTTCACCATCTCATCAGCTCATCATTTCATCATCACATCCATAAATTGTTTATTTGCACAATTAATATTAAGGCCAGAAGATCAGCGCCTCAGTGCTGAAAAAAAAAGAACTTATTCAACTGGAATAAGTATTCTTTTTAGCAAAAAGAACAACTGTTTTCAGACCTTCCTACATACAGTAAGTAGACTATGAAGCCAGTATCGGTTTATTTCTTTTCCCTTTTCTCATCTTTAAAAAACATTGATTCTTGTACTAGGAACTAAGGCAAAACACAACTTCAATGACAGATGCTTACAGTATCTGCAGAAATAGCAATAAGAGCACATTGCACCCATACTCGCTATGAAGACTGATTCACATTGACCCTTGCACCACACACTAAGCCAGAATATCACTTCATTTAATAGGAAGTCGGATATGTAAAATAAAATCGAGATCACTGTTTTGGTTTTGAAAAAAACACCCCACAAAACAGCCTGACCAGATAAAATGGACGGATGAGCTTAGCACCCACTTTTCAGTTAGCAGGCCATGGGTTCAAAGCTTAACTGAATGACACCATTGACTCTAAACGTAGATGCTGAGCGTTACCTAACCCGGTGTCGCAGCTTAAATTCTCCGTGGGTTTAGATTCTACACGGGGTTTCTGCGCATGCATCAAAGTCGAATGGCATTTCCGCCAGATTGGGCGTATTCGATTAATCAACTCAGGTGACCCTACAGAGTCGGATTGAATAATCGAATACGCTTCCCCACGCTTGGGGCGGGAAAATGGTGGCTTAATCCGAAACCTGTTCTTTTTTTTCCCATAGCCGATATAACTACAGCAAAATAGTATTCAAAGTAGTTTTTGATTGCATAGTTTAGTTATATTTCAATTTCATTAATCTGGTTTATTAAAAAAACAAGAACAAAAAACACACACATAGGACTTGTACTGCTACAGGACGGTATCAGCACACATGTGACGTCATAGCTCCTAGCCAACCCCAGCCAAGAGGTGGGGTTACTGGGGTCAGGACTTTTTGCACACGGCACGTGTATTTGTCAACTCCACTCGTGGTATTCTATTCGAATTTCTATCAACTCGGGTGACCCGAGTCGCCCGGCGACCGCGCATGCGCCGAACCCCGAGAATCTAAACCCACGGAGAATCTAAACCGCGACACTAGTGTTCGACATAACTAGGATCGGGAAAGGAGCATTGGAATGAGGAAGGCTAATTTTCCGCGATTGAAATTTCCCCTGTTTAATCAACGAAGGCAACGAAAATAAAAAAAAGTGTCACCATCACTTTAAGCCCATACTTTACTGCCACAGTGTCACTGTCACATGCGCTGTGCTAGTTGATCCGCTTTGGCTGTCTTTAAATGTTGTGGCCACAAAGAGTACATGTGTTCCATATGGGCTCTAAAGCTAGCCACCCCATTAGGCTCCTTGTGCATGAGGGTGATGACTGATGGGGGGGGGTGGGGGGGGGGGGGGGGGGGAGGGGTGTAGCGTGGTTGGGGTATAGTGAGGGGTATGTGTGACTGGAGTGAGTGAGGGTGGTTGGTCGAATGAGTGAGGGGTGGGGGAAGGAGGGAGGGGGGAGGGGTGGGAGAAGGGGAGATGGGGGAGGGGAGAGGGTAGGAGAGGGGAGACGGGTGGGGAGAAGGGGAGGGGAAAGAGGGGAGGGAGGGAAAGAGGATGGAAGGGGCGGGGAAGGGGCGGGGGGGAAGGGGGGAGGGGAGGAGGGGAGGGAGGGAGGAGGAGGGAAGGGGAGAGGGGGGGGAGGAGAAAAGAAGAGGGAGAATGGAGGAGTGAGAGAAGGGAGGAACGGAATAGGGGAGAGAGGGAGAGGGAGGGGCAGGGGAAGGAGGGAGGGGGAGGAGGGCGGGGAGGAGGGAGCGGATGGGAAGAGTGAGGCGGGTGGTTGGAGGGAGGAGGGAGGGGACAGTGTGAGTGGGATGGAGGATGGAGGATGGAGGGAGAGGGGGAGGGGGAGGGGTTGGAAGGATCGGATGGGAAGGGTGTGGATTGTGGTGGGGGTGGAGTGGGCATGGTGAGTGGGGGTAAGGAGGAGGGAGGAGGGAGGAGGGAGGAGGGAGGGGGGGGGGTGGGGATCTCGGTGAATTGTGGCGCAGGTAGACCAGGACCTCGCGCTGCCTGCCTGTGTGAGTGGCTGGTATATAAACGTTCGGCGGTAGCCGACTCTTCACAACGACTCGGCCAGCCCCGGACAGGTGAGTGCATACACCATCTCATCTCATATATATGGATATACATATATTTGTTATGTTCTCCATTGTCTTATATTCTGCACTATCGCATCGTATATAAGTTATATTCTGTACTATGTCATCGTATATATTATAAGTTATATTCGGCACTATGGCATCGTATATATATATATATATTGCTATATGTTGTACTATCTCATCGTATGTATATTTTATATTCTGCACTATCTCACCATGTAGATATATTAGTTTTTTTCTGCACTATCGCATTGTATATATATCGCTACATTCTGTACTATATCGTCATATATATGTTATTTTCTGCACTATCGCCTGATATGTATATATATATGTATATATCTTTGTTATATTCTGTACTATCTCATCGTATATATATATATTATGTTCTGCACTCATCGTGTATGTATCTTCTACAATGTACATCTATCTATACATCAACATTCATGAAAATGAGTAGCTATGCATATCATGTCTCTAAAACAATAAAAGAAGAGTCGACATATCCCCTAACCCACCACAAAGATTGACCTACAACCACAAAATGATAGAAGGATTCGCTTTACCATGTATAATAAAGTGACTGGGGAGTCACTTTATTATGTATAATAAGATGACTGGGGAGTCACTTTAACATGTATAATAAAGTGACTAGGGAGTCACTTTATTCTGTACAATAAAGTGACTGGAGGGTCACTTTACCATGTATAATAAAGTGACTGGGGAATCACTTTATTCTGTACAATAAAGTGACCGGGGAGTCACTTTACCATGTATAATAAGGTGACTGGGGAGTCACTTTAACATGTATAATAAAGTGACTAGGGAGTCACTTTATTCTGTACAATAAAGTGACTGGGGAGTCACTTTACCATGTATAATAAAGTGACTGGGGAATCACTTTATTCTGTACAATAAAGTGACCGGGGAGTCACTTTACCATGTATAATAAGGTGACTGGGTAGTCACTTTATTATGGGAGTCAGAATATTATCTTATACCTGTTAATTTCTACCTCTACTCTAAAAGCACTTGATGGTGTTACCTTGCAGGTGTCCTCCACGATGAAGTCCCTCTGCCTGCTGCATGCACTGCCTCTCCTCCTGCCAGTCCTACAGGTGTTGCTTCCCACACCCTCAGCCTTCAAATTCCCAAAGAGGAAAACATGGTGGGCGAAGAAGATCACCGATGACCTCTATGTCACCGGCCGGCTCACAGAAACCCAAATGAAGCTCCTCAAAGACAACAATTTCAAGTCCCTCATCTCGCTCTTCAATTTCCGGACTCGTGACCTGCTCGCTGGCAATGTGAATGACTCTCTCCCATCGTCTGAGGAGGCATCAAGGATGACAGCAGATTTTGGCATGAAGTATTCTGTCATTATGGTATCAGATGGCCGTGCAGATGACTGGATGAACGAGGACACAATGGCAGATTTCACAAGGGTGTTCAAAATGCTGCCAAAACCTGTGGTGCTCTATGACACTACGGGTTATGCATCATCATTCATAGCATTGATGTACTACCTAACCAATGAGCCAAAGATATCTGTTAAGACATTCTTTAAGAGGTCTGCAGTGATGGGGTATCCACACGTGAGCAATGATAGATTACGGGCGTTGGTACTTAAGGCTGGTAATGCTCAGGATATCTGGGAGGGTGACCTTGCCCATCCTATTCTGAACATACCAAACTGGTACACGCAACCAGCGCAATGGTAGGTACACTTAAATACCAGGCTAAGATGTAAATTACTTGGTCAAGACTCATATTTGTTCCAGTTCACCCTATCTCCCCTTCCCGTCTTTGCTGTGCTAATGCAAATAGAAGTACTGATCAGTTCATTTTTGTGTAATTCTTTATGTTCAAGTATTTTTATTCCTCTGAATAATATGTAGTCAGTGCTGATGCACTGGTTTTCCAGCCTTAATGAATATTTTCCCTACACACTGATCAAAACTACAACACTATAGATAGAAAATTACAAGACAATAAGCAAAGCCTCAATATGAATGATATGTAAAGAACAAGATGAGAGAAAAAAGAAGCATAGGCTGAGGTAGCAGCTATGTTGGACTAGTATGGTAAGCGTTATTAGGGGGGTATAACTGACTATCTTTCTAGAGTTAACATACTCATTGAAAAGGTGATGGTGGGATGTAGGGTGGGCCTTTGTGGTTGAACTGATCTTTATGGTAATCTCAGGTGAGGGCTATTGAGTGAGTAAATTTGAAATCTTGCATTTTACAGGTGGCATAGGCCATTGACCAAGAACATCTGGGTGTGTGGACAGGTGCAGGTGAACCACCTGGCCGCAATACGCATGGCTGGCTTCGATGTGGTGATCAACCTGAGGCGTGGAATGAACATAGCCGGTGTCCCTTCACAGGAGGAAAGTGTCTTGGTCAACATCAATGACAGGACTGGGACATATGACAAGGACAAGAAGCCATACAGACAGACAAGGTATGTCCATTCATTGCTTATTGTGAAATTCACATGACCGCAAGTGCATGGAATATACGATGCCATTTTCTCTTCTTCATCGAAGCCCCACATGGGTCCCGTTAATGTTCTGTGGTCACTTGAAAACTCTTATGGCTAAACCCACCGAGCCTGACTTGTAGGTGATGAAATGGAATTGGTTCAGGTTACAGTACTTAGTAAAGGTCATTGTTGCTCAGTTCGGGTTTGTTCTATTCAGTTGGGAATACATTCAGGTGGAACAGAATTACATCAAGTATAACAAAGCAGAACGCCGTGATCACAACTAAATAACAAGGTTTTTTTTCTCTCAAATAAATTCATATTAAATTAGGGATAGCTTGGCAGAGGTAAAATCTCCTAGACACCATTGTCGGGATTTAAGCGCCAAGCAGCACCACAGCCATAGCAGGGGGCGCCACATGTCGATTGTTGTTCTCAAATTGGTAGGTAAATTGCTATGCAGATTAAAGCGGCATAGTCCACTGAAAGCATAGCATATTCTAAAGCAAGCCCGTTATCTGGGTTTGAACCCACATTTCCAACTTAGATATTGATGCACATATAAAATATTTGTTGTTTTATAATATATAAGGGCATACTGAATCAATTTAATTGAACTTGTTACTGTTGAAGTCAACTGGGTCAGAGTTTTGGAAAGCTTGCTAAAATTAACTTTGCCTGCTTACATTTCAAATATCTCCAAAGTTAGCTCTTTTAAATTAAAGTAACTTCAAGCTAATGTAAGGTAGATTATAGTGATCAACCCTAATATATTTATCTAAGTAAATGATGGGAAGTCAAAACCATCGGACTATGCAACTTTAATGGATTACAGGAAAGAATGAACTTAGCATTCCAAACATGCATTTTGGCAACCACAGACATGAATACTTTGCACACGAGGCAACACAGGCCCCGCCCCTCACCTGTTTACAAGCCGCGGACCCACTCCATCACTTGCACGCCAGCCTTCACACAGTGCGCTTCGCTTCTCCCACCCACCCACCCTCTCTCTTTATGGGGTTGAGTGCTGCATAAACCTGTCGTTTTTGTTCCCCCTCGTCTTCCCTGTCTTACACATGTGTTATTAGTACTGCCGCTTCTTTGCGTGTTCGTCAGTTATTGTATGATAACTCGATATGTTACACAACACTCAGCTGAGTGTATGCTTTCACAATCCTACCCCTGCTATCCTCTCTGTTTTGTTGTTGATTTGTTATTATGTGATCAAAGTTACATACTCAGATGGGTTTTGAATTTCTGTCAATTTTGTAGCTAAATATATTATATTGATTGTTATAATCTACCTTACTTTAGTTTGAAGTAACTTTTATTTTAAATAGTTAACTTTTCAGATATTTAAAGTTAAAAAATGCTCAATTAATTTTGGCAATCACAACAAAACTCTGATGCTATAGGCTTATGCAGAAACAGCTTCCATTAAATTGACTCAGTATTCCCTTCTTTGTGGCAACAAATGCTTTAAAAATACATTTGTATTTAAGTTAGATATGGAGAATCAAATCTAGAAAATTATTTTGGTTTAGAAAATGTTATGCTTCATCGGAGTATGCAGCTTTGAAGTTCCCCTAGAAAGCCCCGCATGCTTAGACTAGAATCACTTTGATGTAACATGTTTACGTGTTCTGGAAGGTCGCCTTCCAGTCCGACCTGTCTCACAGGATACTGACAGGAACCACTGACAATCTATGATGTATTGCCTTTCGCCTGTCCTACAGGTTCTCATGCTTGACTTGATTTGATTTATTTGCTTGTGTCAAATTAATGCAGCTAACTGTGACTTCACTGTGCTACTTGTTTCTTTACTATGAGTGATATGAATTCTATGCTAGTGCGTTTTGCTGAACTGGCACTTTTTGTTATGTGTCTCACTCCTTCCCTTTATCACACAGGGAAGCACTAGAGAGTAACCGGCTTGACCGAAACCTTCCAAACACATACATCTCACCGAACTCCAGCGTAAACTACCAGAAAATCAACTACCTGCAGTTTGGCGACCAGGTCGGCTACAGTGAGGACATCTCTCGGAAAGCATTCAGAGATGCAGGCATCGATTACATTCATTTCCCTGTTGGTGGGTGCACATCTTGAGTTCTATGTCAGTGTCATTAAGATTGCTAGATAGCTGATTTACCACCAATAGCCGATGTCTACTTTTTGTGCCGTGGGGTCGTTAAACAAACAAAATAGGTTCCTGATTTAGGTACACTATATCTGTCTGAATTAAAGCTGCATAATCTGAAGAAATCATAACATTATTTTCACCAAAACCCTTAAATGGAGTTGATCCTACATATCAGGCTTAAATACTGGTGCACTCATTAATCATTTATAGCAGTTTGGGAAAGTAGTACTTCATTACTGTGATATATGCGTAATAGACGTCTAGACACGTCTGGGATTATGCTAATGAGATGATGTCATGGAAAGCTTAGCCGGCGGTTCAGTGAGCCCTAGACGGAAATAAACCATTCAGTATCTAGAAGTCAAAGTGTTCAGACATTGTACTTTCACATGGTGTCAGATGAGGAAGAATGCCGCCTGCTAATACACTGCCAGGTTTGCAGCCGCCTGGTCAGCTTGTCCTCAGCAACAACGCAAAATCGGACTGGAAAACATGGATCAGAGCATATGACATATGCCATTGCTGCAGGTGTTATATTGAAGGCAGAACGAGTGCAATGCTGCATCTTTCTTCATGTCGCTGGCGAAGAAGCGTAAAAGGTTTTCGCCAATATGTCCATTGCGCTTGCTGACCGAGACAGGATTGGACCACTCACAGAAGCATTCCAGACATATTGCATAGGCAAGTGCAGTTTGATAATAACAAGGTACAAGTTTAATTCGCATAATCAAGCTACAGAAAATATGGCCACTTACATCACGGCGCTAAGGGACAAAGTAAAGGATTACGAATATGGGACAGTGGAGGAGTCGCTGTTGCGCAATCGGTTGGTGGCTGGCGTAAAAAACATTAATTTGCGTAACAAACTGCTGCAAACTGCTGATTTAACTCTAGAGAAGTGTGTGAGTATGGGTGAAATGAGTGAATTCAGTTCGGATCTGTTGGAGGACACCAAATCAGATGTTGAGTGTAAGGAAATTGATTTTTTTAAGAACTATGCTACTGAGAGTACCGGTGCACCGGCAGTCTGGTCATCAGCGATGCCATCTTGGAGATCGCCGTCTTGGAATTCTGGTGGTGCCGGTGCAGGAGAGTTCAAGATCCGCTGTCAGAACTGTGGGTACGAACACCACCGGGGAGTCTGCCCAGCGAAAGGCAAAGCTTGCATAGCCTGCAAGAAGATCGGCCACTTCGATAAGGTCTGCCGGAGCAGACTGGGCAGGATCAACGAATTGGCCGTCGAAGAGCCCGACCCTCACAATGCTGAGCAAGACCCAGATCCGGCGGAGGCCAATGTGCTGACAACAGATCTGTTTGTCGGTGCCGTTGACCGTGGTGCCGAGCAAGATGCCAAGCTGTGGTACGTGACCGTCCGAGTGAACGCTTGCCCTGTCAAGTTCAAGCTCGACACCGGGTCGGAGGCAAACGTGCTTCCGAGGAACGTCTTTGACAGAGTCGCTCCGGGGTAGCTGATGAACACCAGGTCTTCGTTGGTGACGTTCTCAGGACATCAGATCACTCCTGACTGGGAGGTGTAGGTCAACGTGAATGGCAGAAACTTCAGGTTCCAAGTGGTGTGGAACTGTCAGCCTATTTTGGGGAAACAGGCTTGTGTGGCATTGAACCTGCTGGCGCGGGTTGACGAGGTGCACTCTGACATGCCGACAAACATTTCCAAGCCAAAGGATAGTCCCAGCACCCGGGCTGAACAGCTGGTAAGCGAATACAAAGATGTGTTTCAAGGTTTAGGTCTTATCAAAGCAAATGCTGTCATTCATGTTGCTAAATCTGTACAACCTGTTATAGATCCACCTAGGAAAATCCCATTTGCTATTCAAAGTAAAGTACGTAGTGAACTTGATCGCATGGTAGAGTTAGGTGTAATAGTTGAGTAGGATGAACCTACCGAGTGGGTTAATTCCATAACTATCGTAAAAAAAACAAATAAGATAAGGATTTGTCTGGATCCGACTAAGTTGAACAAAGTGATAAAGAGAGGGCCTTTCCCTACCAAAACAATTGACAAAATTATTGCCAAGACGGCAGATGCAAAATATTTCTCAGTTTTGGATACAATGATTATTTTATTCAGGAAATGCACGGTGTCATGGGCGATCTACCCGGTATCGGGATAGTCACAGACGACCTTTTGATATATGGGTCTTGGACCGAGCTAGGTCGGTAAATCTCAAACTAAGCAAGACAAAATCTTTGCTATGCAAATCTACAGTAAAGTATGTAGGTCACCAACTTACCCAACAGGGGGTGAAGCTTGATCCAGACAGAATACAAGCAATCTTAGCCATGCCAGAGCCACGTGACAAACAAGGCGTCCAAAGGTTCCTCGGCATGGTTGGGTATGTGCACAAGTTCATACCTAACATGTCTGAGATTGCCAAACCATTGCGCACGCTCATCGCTAAGGATGTAGTGTGGCACTGGCAAACCGAACAGCAGGGTGCTTTTGATAAGTTGAAGGAGAGGTTGAGAACTGCTCCTATGGTGTCTTATTATAATGTAAACAAACCCATTGTCATTCAGGTAGATGCCTGTCAGTCAGGTCTAGGTGCTGTGTTAATGCAAGAAAGCAAGCCAATCACACTCGCATCTCGTGCACTCAATTCAGCGCAGTGTGGTTATGCCATGATAGAAAAAGAAATGCTGGCCATATGTTTCGGATGCCAGCGATTTCATGACTATATCTTTGGCAAGGAGGTTCAAATTCAAACGGCCCACAAGCCGTTGGTGGCAATAATGCAAAAAACAATTCACAAACTTTCGCCCAAAATGCAGAGAATGCAAATGCGTTTGCAAAACTACAATATTCAACTGTGTCACGTGAAGGGTTCTCTGATGTTTTTTGCACACACGTTGTCCAGAGCACATAGTGCTAATGTACGTCATGGTAGCCTGTTCAATGACACGTTCTGCGTTGCCGCAGTGGACATGCAATCATCAAGTTTGTTAAGTAAAATTGTCAGAGAATATGAAAAAGATGTATCCATGTCCATGTTAATCGCACACATTGAAGATAGGTGGGACACTACACGCATACAGACACCGCCGTGTCTTAGACAGTACATCCCACACAAAGACGAATTAACGGTAGAAAACAATCTAGTCATGAAAGGCAATCGGGTGGTCGTACCTCCGGGTCTCCGCAGGGAGATGATTGAGGCGTTACACGAAACGCACTTGGGCGTGACGAAATCCAAGCAGCTAGCACGAGACTGCATGTTCTGGCCTAACATAAACAAACAAATTGAGGAAAAAATCAGTCGGTGTGACACTTGCCAGAAAAAACGGAAAAGTTTGCATAATGAGCCATTGATAAGCCACCCGATAGCCTGTCAGCCATATGAGAAAGTAGGAGCAGACTTGTTTGAATTAAACCATAAAAATTACCTTATAACTGTCGATTATTACACAAAGTATCCAGAGGTTGAGTGATACGTCGTCTGTCACAGTCATTGAGGCGATGAAGGATAATTTTGTTAGGCACGGTATTCCTAGTCAGGTCATTTCGGACAATGGTCCGTAATTTAAGAGCAAGGGGTACAGGGCGTTTGCACAACTCTATGGTTTTAAAGCCGTGTATTCCAGTCCGCAGTATCCACGAAGCAATGGCCAGGTGGAGAGGTTTGTGCAAACGGTAAAGGACATGTTGAAGAAATGCGAAAAAACAAATACAGACTTTCAGTTAGCTTTGTTGAACTATCGGAACACTCCATTGCCCGTCTTGAATGCATCTCCGGCTCAGCTGCTTATGAGCAGAAGGCTGAGAGGGAGGTTGCCGATGGCGGAAGAAATTTTGGTACCCGAGAAACAAAATCCGAAGAAAGTGCAGACAGCGAAAAGACAACAAAGGCAGAAAGTGTTTCATGACAAGAAATGCGGTAAGCCGCACAAGCCTATGAAAGTTGGGGACAAGATAAAGTACAAAAATAATGCAGGAGAATGGAAAAAAGGGGTAATTTTAGGTCGTACGGGTGTCTCAGGGAGAGAATATCAGATTTTAAATGAGGCAGGGAATATGTTGTATAGGAATAGGGTTCAGATTATAAGGGCACCCGAGGGGGGGCAGCCCGAACCACTCGAGCAGACACAAAGTAGGCCAGCGTCGTTGCCAAATTTAAACAGTGCGGCTAATCTAAGTAGGTCAGGTCGGGTGATTAGGCCGGCGAGCAGGTTAGACCTGTAGTGAGTCACTCACATTGAGTGTATACACACGAACACATGTGCATGGTAGGCTTAAGTTTGTGTTTCAGCTGCATTTGGTGTGGGTTGTAATTAATGGACAAGATATCATGTGGAGGCTAAGCAGCCGGACAGTCAGCCATAGTGTGCTCAGACATTCGCTAGAACCTGTGGTTTAAGCTAAGTATGCATATATGTTTGATTATTGCATGTTCATTTTACTGAGTATTTATATTTATAGTGATGGTCATTTAAAAAAATTGCATGTTTCAGACATACTTTGAAGGGGGGATGTGATATATGCGTAATAGATGTCTAGACACGTCTGGGAATATGCTAATGAGATGACGTCATGGAAATTTTAGCCGGCGGTTCAGTGAGCCCTGGACGGGAATAAACCATTCAGTATCCAGAAGTCAAAGTGTTCAGACGTTGTAGGTTCACAATTACTATGCATGACAACAGATAGACAAAGCATATGTCCAGCATTTCGGTATGCACACCAAAATTAATATTAGGATGTTTTCACTTCAAATATTTCCAAACATTAATGTTTAAAACAGAAGTTACTTCAAACTAAAATGAAGTAGATTATAATGATGAACTGAATATATTTATTTAAGATATATGGCAGAATCTCAAAACCATCTAATTATGGAACTTTAACCCATCGTAAACAAATAAATAAGGCATCATTTGGGTCAATGGCTCTGGTTGAATATGGGAACATATTTATTAGTTTTTGTGTTCGTTTCAACGATATCTCAGATTATTTATATTCATGCAGCCATTTACATGTATCAAATAGATTGGTAAATACTTCAGTCATTAGTCCATTACATATCTCACTTCTATATAAAGAAACATTGCATATTACAGACACTTATTATTTGTTAATTATGTTATATTAGTTCATTGAAAATATCTAAATAGTAAACTGAATTTATGTGATTAATTCAAAGCAAAAAGAAACTAGTTCTCATAAGTTGCCTAATCGGAATTTTTTCTCAGTTTGCCTTGTAATAAAATACATTTACATACATTATATATATAATATAAAGTATATTACATTCCTCATTTATAGATCGTCTTCTCAATTTTGTGTCTCTATAATTTTAATACTATGTGTATATTGACATTAGGTGGACTTTATGGCTACGACATTTCCATGTGGGAAGCCTACAGGGATCGTCTAATTGAACTGGGAAAAACCAAGAATATCCTCATTCAATGTCGAAGCGCCGCCAGGTCCAGTGAGTAGATTTATATTAGGCAAACATTGCTACATTGGCTTTCAATAACATTGCATACTTTCAATAAGATTGCCTACTCATTGCTGGCAAGGGCATTGATAACGAGAATGCACAAGTGGGAAGAACACAACTTTATTCACATGATTGTTGGCTCGCAGCCTTCAATCTCTGCACCATAGCCAAAGATGAAGTCTGATATAAACTAGGAAGTTATGCAAGCAGAGTATAAACTAACACGATAGTACAAATTGATAAGTTTGTAAGCGCAACATTATAAAGCAAAATAAGGCAGGACAAAGTAAACAGGACACACAATACAATCTATATTCGTTCGGTGTAAATATGGAAATACACATATATAGGAGCATGACTTGCTGTTAAGTCAATTGTTTCTTGTGAAAGTACTCGCTGTGTTATGTGCACAAAGTCAAAGGTAATGGGTAGGTTGAGAAGAGATGTTGTTCTGATGCTGGTGAGTGGAAGAGTGTTGGTGCGCTGTGCTGTGAGGTGTAAGGAGTGTGAGGGTAAGGTGTGTGCTGATTGGCTAGTGGGAAGGGGGTCAGCCAATCAGTGAGGAGAGTAGTGTGGTTGTGATTGGCTGGCATCACATGAGTCCTTTGTTGTTCTCAATACACACAGCAATGACAGCAAATGAGCACTTCGACCCATTTAACCTGATTTCTCATACTTTTAGGGATTCACTAGGTGTATTAACTGCTATTACATAGCCACATGACCATGCATCATTTCCTTAAGAATGACTAGTATTGGCTATTCACACTATTCACGCGTGACCTAATTCGGCATCAGAACGAGTCTGAGTAAGCGTCGGTATTGGAAATGGCCATAAGACACTACTGTGTGCCGATGTGTATGAACTACTACATAAATTAAAGGAGTACAATTTGAAGAAATTAACTTTTGAAACTATCATAATCATTTTTGCTTACCTCTTTTCTATTTATTGGTCAATTTTCATGAAGATTGAGTGATGATCAGATGCATTTCAGTAGGCAATGTCAACAAAGTCACTCACCTTGGCTGCGAATCTTTTCTTAAATTCAAAATTGCATAACTTTCTTAATATAGATATATTTAAAAAATATATTTTAACCCTTTTAAAGCTTTTATTAATTTGTAATTACTAAGACTAGTTGTTTAACTGTGTTACACAGATAACTATGCTGACAGTGCTGCATGGTACATGATACCACCATAACTATGCAGACTTGAAGTTGACAGTCACATTCTAGTTAAAGAATGGGAAAAGCACCATGCAAGGGTCACCCAATCTTCGTGAAAATTGGCCAATAGATAGAAAACAGGTATGCAAAGATAAATATGGTAGTTTAAAAAATGAATACGCTCAAATTTGAGTGATTTCGACAGGTATTGGTCAACAAAAAAGTATTTGCATGACTTTTCATACAGCGGCGCTTCGCAGACGCGTACGTGGCCTCGGTATGGTTTCAACATGGCCGCGGCATGAATAGTGTGAATTAACATCATTTCATTTATCACATGCACCAACATGTAGTACAGTTACAGAGTAAGCACACTCAGATTTAGTAATTAGCTGGCGTGCATAGGCACACGTTGAATCAGCAATTTAAAACCTTTGTTTTTTTTAAAGCTTTTGCTGATTTGAAAATAAAAGGTTTGTTAAAGTGACCTCAAACTCTACTTCCCATCTATTCTGTTACACAGCTGTATTAGGTATCCTCATGCACGGCTGTATTTACCACCGAAGCAGCGCCCAGGCACTCGAGCTGGCCAAGACCATCGGCTTCCCATGGCTCAACGACAACATGAACAGTGAAGACACTGCTGTCGTCACACTGGTACGGAGTGTCCTTGACAACCGTAAAGTGCAGTGCAATGCGAGGATTCTCAGCGGCGGGAATCATCTGAAGCCTCTATGTGGCGGCTCGCAGGAGTTGAAACAAAGCACACACGGAGTTATCTTGGTATTTATGGCTTGCTTTGGGTGGATGCTCCTTTAATTTAGCTACACTTTCATTTTGTAAGTCAAGTAGAATGATTGGGATAATATTGGCTACTTTATAGCATATCTAATGCATGCGTTCTTTAAACAGATCTTTTGAGCAGTTATTAAAATGTTTTCTAACAGATAAATTAAAGCACAATTGACTCAATTTCCTACATAAACATGATTTAGAACTTGTTTTCATGCTTAGTCTCAGATGCAAGCTTCAGGGTAAAAATAATATTCTGAGCTTCATTACTGTACCCAATCATGAATTTCTTTAATGGCGCCATCAAGGAAAATATTGTTCAATAACTAAGTATATGTTTCACAACAATGATTTTCTCAATGTCTTAGTGAAGTGGCGCACTACATGTAGCTGCATGTTCCATGATTACTAACTAACACTATGTAGATACCTACTTGGCTTTTGTTTGTAATGTATGAAGGGGTGACCTGTGCTACAATGGATTTTAAAGCTGCCTAGTCCAAGTAAAATATTGTGTTAAAGCCCCAGTCACACATACCCGGATCAGGGGCCGGACGAGCCCCGGACCGCCATCCTGGGTGGTCCGGGGCGATCCGGGGTGATCTCTGACTCGTCCGTGGCTCGTCTGTGCCGACACCCCCTGATCCGGCCTAATCCGTGGCTCGTCCGGTGCCATCTGGGATCAGCCCCGGATGTTTTAAAATGTTTAAAACATCCGGGGCGGTCCGGGGTATTTTGTGATCCGGGCTCAATCTGGCCTGATCCAGCATGATCCGGGGGTGGTCCGGGTATTTCGAGGGTGGTCCGGGGTGGACCGGGCCTGTCTGGGGGTGATCCGGGGTCATTTTGAGCCACGGTTTGACCCGGACCATCCCCGGACTATCCAGGACTACCCCCGGCCTAGCCACGGACCACTCCCGGACTGCCCCCGTAAGACCGGGGGTGATCCGGGATAGTCCGGGGGTGATCCGGGATAGTCCGGGGGTGGTCCGGCCTTGTCCGGGGCCGGTCCGGTCCAGTCCGGGGGCAGTCCGGGGGTGGTATGGGGCGGTCCGGGGCTCGTCCGGGAAAGTGTGACTGCGAGGCAAAAATCGACGAAAACAGTGATTTTATCCGTGGTGGTCCAGGACAGTCCGGGCCGTTGATCCGTGGGTGGTCCAGCTCAAAATCCGGGGCTTGTCCGGCTATGTGTGACTGGGGCTTTACCAAAGCGCCACCTGGATTTGATCCTACTTATCCAACTTGATATTGGTGCATGTATCAATCTTCTATTGCTACATAGAAGGGACCAGTAAGTCAATTTAATAGAACCTGTCATTGTTGAAGCATTATGGTGCCCAGCATTTCGACATTAACTTTCGATAAGCGTTGCTTTAACTAAAGTAACGTAGATTATATTGATCAACCCAATATATTTATCTACATATTATGGCAGACTCTCAAAACCATTGGAGTATGCAACTTTAAATATCCAGCATTCTTGTATTACTGGGAATGATTATTGTAATTCATAGTCTCTGGTTTGACCAAGGATTGCCTGTTGTGGTAATACTAATAGACCCGCTTGTGGGATAGTAAGGGTAGGTAATAGATGCTACTTAATGGATTTGGTTGCCAGATGACACCAATGCCAAAGTCAAAGACCTTTAAGTTAGTTAATTGGTGTTGATTGCTTAACGTGCTTAAAGTGAGAAGTGCTAAAATTGTATTCTGTCGTTATTATCAGGTCATCGCTTTTAAAAAAAAGAAGAGAAAAAAAGATAGCCAGGGAAAGTAAAATTGTAGATAAAAGTTGAAAATAGCGTTATATTGGGGCAGTGCTGCATGTGACATAGATATTACAAGTCATGCACATGTCTACGCACGTTACTTGTTTAGGAACGATGCATAGGACAACAATAGTCAGCTACTAAGTATATCAGGCAAGTTATTCAGTCATGACCTGCCTGTCCTTCGAAATCAAACTTAGTTTTCGAATAGTGTTGTAAGAAAACTGATTTAGGCACTGGTGCAGTTAGTAATCCTATATTGTGGTATAGAAGGAATCCTAAGTCAATTTAATAGCCCCGTCCTGATATGACCTTAGATGTTGCTAGGACGTAAAACAACAACAAACAAACAATAGAACCCCGGCATTGCTGAAGCCTATGATGGCCAGCATTATCTGGACACCTCACAACTTCTGACACTTAACAACTCAGGCGAATGGACAGGCTCTCGCCTTGCCTGGTGCTGCACCTGGCCTATTCACCTGTCACGACTGAGCCTCTTGCCTGTACCACTCGCTTAAATCTTTTCATAAAATATATATAATTTCACCAAGCGTTGCTGTTGCATCGTTCCTATATCAGTGCAGTTACTATGTTAAGTTGTGAATATAGGAGCAATACTATGTTTAGTACACATCTATTTCCCTTACAGCTGGCCATAGCAGCTGCAGGCCCCGTTGGGAACATTTTTGGTGGATCCCCAGGTTCACAACCAAGGTCTGTTTGAGTGAAATGATTGACAAGACTTGAGTAGGTAACCCTAGTAAGGGGCTCGCTTGGGCACGAGTCCCCATTTGGAGCAATTGGTCCAATTGCCCTAAAGCCGGTCCTGATGCCACTAGCACTGCAGCACTAGTAATCCGCGTTTTGAATATTGGCACCTTATTTGGTACCATTGTTCTCCGCCACTCTCACATAATATGAATGCAGCAGGAGATTTAATATCACCTACTTGCAGCTATTTCACTTGAACGCCTTCTGAAGGATTACAGCCACGAGCATGTGTGAGCATTTGTAGCTTGTGTGAAACTTTCAGACGAAATGAGATTAATGAATCGGTTATGAGCAGAACCGGAAGTGGATCAGGTCGGAGTTGACCTTCTTTTGTTGCAGTTACCCGCTCGCCATGCCGCTCAAACCACATTAACCCAATAATAAAAGGCATAAGGATAGCAGGCAATGATGAAACTCCATGTTTAATATTATGTGCATAACATAATTTACCAGACTCATAATTTTTTTCTCTTCATAACTTAGGCTTGGATACTTTCTGCTTTTCATATTCTATTTGTAAGACCCAGCCATATTACTGTTATATAAATATATGCATTGGGTACATGGAGCTTAATTGCACTGAATTCTCATTTAGGGTACTTGGAATTTTATTATATTGAAACCTGCAAAAAACTATCCAAAAACAATGGCAGTTGCTGTACCTTATTACGATTCTGTGTCACTTCTGTATGCGTGTTGCACTATATAGTCAACTGCTTCAGGTACTCCTTTCAATATTGATGTAACATTGTGCTCAGACATATAATTTACCACGCGAATAAGGAGCCCATGTTATGGAATTTTTAATGAATCAAGACATGTAAAGCAGTAAGTACAGTGAGGTAGATCAAGTATGATGAGAGATAAAGTTCGACTCAGGCCCTCAACCCTTGCGTGTGATTGTTCATTTGATGGGTTGGGTGGGTGGCTGAGTTGAGGCGGTCTGCTGCGTTGGTCATCTGACTGCGGGGTTGGTAGTGAGGAGCAGTGCCAAGCTGCTCGCCTTATATGGAGGGGTCGTGAGGTCAGATTCTCGTGAGGCGTGGTCGTGACGTCATAGTCTCGTGGGGTGGTTCTGGTTGTCTCCGGCAGGGGTAGGTAGTGGGGAGAAGTACAGATGGCGCCAGGGTAGTGCCTTATATGGAAGGGTCGAGAGGCCAGTGTCCCGGTGTGGCGGTTTCAGTGTGTTCCCGTGCTCAGACGTGTACCTCGCTTCTGCGCATGCGTCAGAATCTAATAAACATGGCCGTAATCGATTAACACTACCCGGGCGACTCGGGTCATCCCAGTCGTCAGAATTTCAAATAGAACACGGCGAGTGGAGTCGACAAATACACGTGCCGTGTGTCAAAAAAGAATAACTTAGATTAATTAAATGGAAATATAGGTAAACTAGGCCATCATAAAATACTTTAAATCCTATTTTGCTGTATTTTTTATCGGTTATTAAAAAAAAAAAGAAAATTGTCCACCCGAGCGCGGAGAAGCATATTCGATTATTCGATTATTCGACCCGAGTTTGTAGGATGTGCGCATGCGCCAATAAGTGTCTCAGGTGATCCGAGTTGATGCGAAATCCGCGCATGTGCAGAAGCAACGGGACACGTCTGAGCACGGGAACACACTGAAACCGCCACACCGGGAGGCGTGGTCATGACGTCAGAGTCTTGTGGGGTGGTTCTGGTTGTCTCCGGCAGGGGTAGGTAGTGGGGAGAAGTTCAGATGGCGCCAGGGTAGGGCTCCCTGTCCGTGTGCAAATTACCCATGTTGGTGAACCATCATGAACAATTTAACCAGTAAAGGCCCTGTCACATTACGGCGTATGGCGGGAGCGTATGGTGGCGTAGCCGCTTTACGTCATATACGTCGGCATACGCCATATACGCTACTCATACGCTACTCATACGCTACTCATACGCTACTCATACGGCGCCAGATGCCGGCTTATGTGAAGCCATACGCTTTCATAAATCCGTCCGTCCAAATTTTGTTGTGCATGCTCAAAAAAACTCGACCTATGAGGGCGTATGGCCCATACTGTCAAAAAATGTCACAGCACGCTCCCATACGCTCCTCATACGCTCCTCATAGGTCCCCCATACGCTCAAACCCACCCGAAAGTTCACCGAAGGTCATCATAGGCTGGCACCAGCACGGCATACATAGGTTTTCAATACGCTCCCGCCATACGCCGTAATGTGACAGGGCCTTACAATGATTCATGCAATGCGGTAAGCCCATTCAGACCCACACAGACGCTGCGTCGAAATCATATTAAGATAGCAGACTTTGTTATGTCTTGGTAATATAATATTATTATTGGTGTGCTGTTGTTATGATGATAGTGTGATAGACCGTGAATGTATCCTGTGTGTAGCAAAGCACCATCGAGGAACACTCTGAAATAGCTTCTATAAGCTGATAAGTGCTTTATTCCTCTGCGTCTCACCAGCTACGTGACACACGTGACCAGTCTACTGCCGAACCAGGTCGCACACAGGTAACCTCTCACATGGGGGAATGCGGTGGCCAATAGCCAATCACAATGGGTAGTGGACCTGGGGACTGCCTCTGGCTAGCCTGCTGCCACCTGTTCACCTTATTCATGCGCGACCTAATTCGTCATCAGAACGAGGCTGAGTAAGCATCGGTATTGGAAATGGCCATAAGGCACTGCTGTGTGCCGATGTGTATGAACTACTACATAAATTAAAGGAGTAAAATTTGAAGATATTAACTTTTGAAACTATCATAATCATTTTTGCTTACCTTTTTTTCTATTTATTGGTCAATTTTCATGAAGATTGAGTGATGATCAGATGTATTTCAGTAGGCAATGTCAACAAAGTCACTCACCTTGGCTGCCAATCTTTTCTTAAATTCAAAATTGCATAACTTTTTTAATATAGATATATTTAAAAATTTATTTTGACCCTTTTAAAGCTTTTATTAATTTGTAATTACTAAGAATAGTTGTTTAACTGTGTTGCACAAATAACTACGCTGACAATGCTGCATTACATGATATCACCATAACTATGCAGGATTCAAGTTGACAGTCACATTGTAGTTAAACAATGGGAAAAATCACCATGCAAGGGTCACCCAATCTTCGTGAAAATTGGCCAATAGATAGAAAACAGGTATGCAAAGATGAATATGGTAGTTTAAAAAATGAATACCCTGAAATTTGAGTGATTTCGAGAGGTTTTGTTCGACAACATTTCATACAGCTTTTGATACTTTTGACTTTTCATACAGCGGCGCCTTGCAGACACGTAAGTGCCCTCGGTCTGGTTTCAACATTGCCACGGCATGAATAGTGTCAATTGATGCTGTGCAAGAACGGTGGGCAGTGTAGTCCCTGCCACCACCGCTTGGTGGTGAGGCTCATGATTGGACTACTACAGTAGTGTTATTCTAAAGTATTTCTGTACTAAGGGTACAAGAGAAACATGGCTGAAGTGAATGCTACTCAGTCTGGTGTCAGATTTTTCTTGTTTGTTCTGCTAATTATCTCCAGCTGCGATGGTTGATTTGGATGCCATTTTAGGTAAAAGTCTACCAGAATCACCCTTCGAAGTGTTGTAGTAATGTAGGTGTTGCTAGGACGCAAAACTCCCACAGCAGACAACAACATGTAAAGCCGTGTTCACACGGGCACAATATAAAGCGAGTTAGACAAGGCGAATCATATGAATCGATTTAGTTTGAAAGTGTTTCGCGTTCACACGGGCAGTGCTTTGAATCGGTTTAAGGCGGAAGTGGATATCTGCGCATGAGCAAGTCCAGACTAACCAGCACCATTTTGGGTTCGTCGACGTCGGCACGAGAGAGTGTGGGTTCGACCTAGATATGTATTAACTGAATCGTATTGTTTTGGAATGGTCAAAACTTCTGCTGGGCAGTGAAACCCTAAAAATAAATGATGAAAAAAATATCTGTGCACCTCTAGCAGGTTCATAGACCAAATTATATAATATGCGCTTTTGATCGACCGGAAAGTCAACAAACTAAGGTGTCGACTGCGCATGCGTGTCACGTCCTTAATCCGCATCAGTGCGTTCACACGGCCAAAAATAATCCGCATCACAGAAATCGATTCATGTAAACCACCTCGCTAGGTGGTTTACAGTATCCGCATCACGCGAATCGATTCAGCCCTAATCCGACTCAGATGCGCGTTCACACGCGAAATGTGCGTCGAACTAGGCAAGTCGCTTTCTATGAATCGATTTACATTGCCCGTGTGAACACGGCTTAATACTTTTCAATTAGCCATCATCATGCCTATTGACGATTCAGTAATTGTAAAGTATATAAGTGCTTGTAATTTAGCTCTGATCATGTATTGTACGTCACGTTTAGCTCTGATCATGTATTGTACGTCACGTGTTTACAACACTTTTAGAGACAATGCCTAAACGAATGTTATTTAAGGTGTAATCTTTAATGTATTATAAGTAAGCCATGATCTTTACCGTATCATAGGTAAGCAAGTGTAATATCCATAGTAGTATATTGAATAGTTAGTAAGTCATAATTTGATAGTTTGAGTGGAATTAACTCAGTAACTCAGTGAGTTAATTTCTAAAACAGACAATGGTAATCTAAAAGTAAGTATAGTAATGTCATTTTGGGTTATCTGCTTGCACATTATGCATGTCTGGTTTAATAAATATAACAAACAATATTTCTTTGCTGTGAATTTCATTAACTTAAATATTACTGTAGGTATGCATAGTACATATATACATTACAGAAATTCAAAGTCAACAGCCATCGAATTGTCCATGTTGCCGGTAACATGCATAATTCAAAACCCTGACTACGGGCTTGATATGAAAGGATACCATAGATACCGTTCGTAGCGCGCGTCGCTACGTAAAAAGTTAACTTCCGGTAGTAGATTCAAAGGCTAGTCCAGTCCTTACCTGATCGCCGACGAAGCCAGTTCGTTGATTTCAATACGGAAATTCGCGTCAATCGGTTACGTTGAAGTTAGTGATATGCCGAGAATTGGGAAAGTACGCAGTGTGGTCGGAAAATATTCAAAGGCATTACTGGAATCAATGGAGGTTTCGGGAGAGAGCAGTGCTGCCAGTTCGCATCGGGAACATTTAAGTCGTCCAGGATCTTCAACAAGAGTGCATCTAAATGATTTATCATCGCCGTCAACAGTGTTGCCATCATGTGGTGGTTCTAATGCGACTCTGGAGGAGATATCACGCTTACTGGATACGAAGTTGGCGGCAACGCAACAACCGATACTGGATCGTCTTAGTAATCTTGAGGCTACAACGGTGAATAATGACGGTCAAATAACAGCCGGACTGGCAGTGGGTCAACATGACGTCACGGAGGAGGAGGAAATAGCAGCTATATCAACGGTCGCGGGGTCACCTTTGGCCACGACTCGATCGTGCGGTTTGGCGTCCATGATATGCACGGCACGAGGTAATGTACGAGATTATACTGACATTGTTTCTAAACGTAAACGTACTGATAATGTGGTTCAGTTTAATAGTGAGGCATCGGACAGCGATGACTCAATGATGCGGGATCTTATTAGAATAGCGGGGAAGAAGGCTAAAAGGTCCGGGAAGCTTACGTTGTTACCGCACAGATATATAATACGTAATGAGAAGAAGGGGAAGGTAGCTCAAGGTGAAGCTCGGTGGTTTGAGTACTTGGCGGCTATTCGCAGAATGGTTAAAAGAGGTGCCGTGCCAGAGAGCTGGATGCCGCACCTCGATGAACATGTGGACACCATTCTGGATATGGCACAGCATTACACGTGGCTGACCTGTCTGACATATAGTGAGAAGATTTTCTCCATGATTGCGGATAAGCGGTTACCGAACGGTTGGGCAGATCAAGGTCACATAGTGGAAATACGGCAAGATGTCTGCGGTCTTGGGAAGCGGGTTGAAAATGTGTCTAGCAAGCCTGGCGTGTTTGGTTCTTCGGTAGAATATAGGAAGGGAGTGGACTCTAGACCTTGTCTTATATGGAATAAGGGCAGCTCGTGTGGTTTTGGTACCGACCATGGTGAAGGTGTGGATAAATATTTACATATTTGCGCCTATTGTGCTTTTAAATTGAAGCGTAAACATGCACATAAAGAAGTGGACTGCAAGGCAAAACAGCGGGCGCGGGAGAACACTTGTGATGAACATGATCGTACAAAGTCTTTTTAGTTTGCAGTCGGCAAGGGACTGCTTCAACCGATGACGTTGGGTGTGTTGACGATGGCGTCGCAGGAAGCTGTCGGGTCAAGTCATCGGGGGACACAGCGGTTACGTCGAAAGTCTTCACCCCTGCTCATCCTGATTCGGTTAAGGTCGGTGGTGTATGTTCGGTGTCATGCCAGAGCTCAGATTCAGTTGTATTGCCTCATTTGTTGACCCACCCTGTTATCACCATGAGTTTGGATCAGGTGTTCCCTTCTAAAACTTTTAGCCTTGCACCAGTGCTGTCTAGCCATTGTAATGGACTGGATACACCTATTTCTGATATTGTTGTGAATAAACGTCATGCACCGTATAGTGTATCTGTGAAACATTTAAAGTACCGAAAACTAAGTTGTGATGAGTCAAAGCGTAACAGTTTTGCTGCGGTTAAACATGGTCAGATACGCAGTGCTGTATGTCGGTATCCTGAAAATGGGAGTAAGTGCAAATGGTTTAATTCTTCCTTGAGGGTTTTAAAAAGTAAACATGGTGTGTCAGCATTTAAAAGTGATAACGTACAGCTAAATGTGAATATGGGAGCACAGCTACCACCACCGACAAAGATCGGGCGTTTGAATGTGTTCCATAACACCGGTTGCCTTGACGACGGCATGACAACAATGCAGACTGTTCGCCTACTGAGGCCTGTTGAAGATTTGACTTTGGCCCCGACTGATAGTAGCCATGTGCATTCAGTGGCCAGTGCTGGTCAATTGCTTGGTTGTGACACTACCAGTGGAGACTGTGATTCTCTCACCCCGTTTGACATTTTGCCAGGTGCAAAGCTTGTGGCTAGTCCTGCCGCTAGCTTAGTTAGTCCTTCCCCTTATAGTCCTGCTCACCAAGTGTCGCCTTCATTAGTTGCCAGTTTGTTGCCTGTTCTTGTCACTGATCCGTTATGTGCTAAGACGTCTGGTGAGTGGGACCATACCCCCGTAATTGTTTCGGATCTTGTTGATCCTCTTTGTGTTACTGAGAACACCGGTACTGGCTGTGTTTCCAGTACCAGGGAGCCTTCCAGGGTTCCAGGACACTGTTTAGATGCTAATGTGGGAGTTGACGTTGGTATTGTCAGCCCGGTTACACCGTTCTGTTCTGTTAACGAAAATTTGGAGCCGGTCACGGCTTTGGTTAATGTTGTTGGCTCATTAAAGCGTGAAATTAATGCTGATGTTCCGGGGTTGGTTGCTGGCCCAACCAGGAGTTGTGTTAATGAGTTCGGTGGTGGGTCTGTTGAAGTAGTAAAATTTTGTGAGACTTCACCGTTCGGTTATAGGGGATACGTGTTACAGAATTGGCCTGAATTAACTATAAACTGTAATTTGTTTCTAGAGTATGCCAACATTTATGCTAAAGTACGGCAGACCGGCTTGCCAAATTATTTGGAAGCTAGGATTCCAATTCCTTCTGGCCTTTGTATTAGTAAATGAAAGGAACTATTGGTCGATTATTATGATGTGGAAGTGGTTGACTTCCTGGAGTTTGGTTGGCCCTCAAACTTTACTGGGACTTTCATTCCTACCACCACTAGTTGTAATCATACTTGTAATGAGGAAGATTTATTTTGGATCAATAAGTATGTGAGTACTGAAATCGCGCACAATGCACTGTTGGGACCGTTTAATACGCTCCCTTTTTCTCCTTGGGCTCAAATAAGTCCTATTATTACCCGCCCCAAAAAGAATACTAATGAACGTAGAATTATTGTTGACCTTAGTTTTCCCAAGGGGCGCAGTGTTAATACAGGGATAATTAAAGGCTTTTATCAAGGTAGAGAGTATAAATATAATTTGCCAACTATAATGACGCTGGCTAAACAAATTGGGAAAAAATTGTTTTATGTGGTCCATCGACCTGGCAAGGGCTTACCGGCAATTGAGAACCTGCCCGTTAAGTGTACCCCTATTCGGAATAAAAGTTGATAACAAATTTTACTTTGACACGGCCCCCCCTTTCGGATGTAGAACATCAAGTATGGCGTGTGCTAGGACTACTGCAGCTGTTGTTTATTTAATGAGGGAAAAATGGTTTTTTTGCAGTATGTTTTTTGGATGATTTTGTGGGAGTTGAAAGTAGTTTAGTAGAGGCACAACAGGCCTATGATTTTATTATAAAGCTGACAGCCACTTTGGGTTTAAATCCATCAATTAAGAAATGTAGTCCCCCAACCCAACGTTTGATTTGGTTAGGTTATGAAATAGATACTGTTGCTATGTTCGGTAGGATCCCCGATGAGAAACTATTGGATATTTTGTTGGAGTGGAAAAAGTGGAAAATTAATAGGAAGGTTACCAGGAAAAATGTTCAAAGGTTAGTGGGAAGGCTTCAGTTTATTTCTAAATGTGTTATGGCGTCACGAGTTTTTATGAACCGGGTTTTAGAATTTCTTAGGGCTTGCCCATTTGTGGGCAAATCAGAGGTTACTGTAGATTTAATTAGGGATATCGCATGGTTCCTACGTTTTGCAGAAGGTAATAATAGGCTAGTTTTGCTCAAGCATTTACCTGAAAAGCGGTGGATTATTGAATGCGATTCTTCATTGCATGGTGGTGGTGCTTTCAGTACTCTTCACTATTATTCCAGTTTGTATTCCCCAACCTTTTTGAGTAATAATTTTCACATAGCCCAATTGGAGGCTATAAATTTGGTAGTAGCATTAAAATTGTTGTCTCCCCCTGATCCGCAGGACTATCATATTATCATTAACACTGATAATGCTGCTTCCCAACAGGTGTTGTCCTCCGGTGCCGGAAAGGATCCTGTCTTGTGTGCGTGTGCCAGGGAAATATGGCGTTTTGCTGCTGTCCACAGTTGTCAGGTACAGGTAGTGCACAAGCCAGGAAAGGATCTGGTGCTGGCGGATGCCCTCAGTAGGTTGTTCTTTGATAGTAAATATGAATTAATTGCTGATAAACTATGTCAGGATAAACTGCTGACTGAGATACATGTTTCTCATTCTGAAAATGTTCTTGACTTGTTTTTGTAGCCTTTAATTCATAGTTGATAAATTCTTGTTATTTTGCCTTTTATCAACTTGCAGATGTTAACCACGCACTAGTGGATAGGATAAGCGTGTATTTTTCGGCGGGATTATCGGAAGGGACATGGAGAAATAAGCGGGTGCAATTTAGGGAATATTTAAAGTTTTGTAGTAACATTAAAGATGACCCTAAAAGACCCAATCTCAAGACGGTAATGCTTTACGCTTTGTATTTAAATGATAAGCTCAAGACAGAGGGAGCAATAAGAAATTACATGAGTGGGGCAAGAACATGGATCAGCTTGTTGAGAGGCAATACAGAATCATTCGATTGTTATGCAATGTCAATAATTAAGTCTGGCATGTTTAAACTTAAAAATAATACTGTTAACCGGGCGTACCCTTTAAAGATTAGTCATATTAAATTGATGATTGTAAAATTCAGAAAAATTGGAGAAGATGGGCTGGTGTTGATTATTGCGTTATTAATAGGATATTTACGTGTGCTAAGACAGTCGAATTTGTTTTACTCCGAGGTGTCGGGGGATGGCGGTCACATGCTGCTCGGAGGGGACATCAGGGCACACAACACACATCTGACTGTAACGGTCAGAAGCACAAAGACATCATACAAGACTGAGGATAGATACAGCATCGATCTGCCTCGAGTCACAAGTACAGAGCTATGCCCGGTTCGAGCATGGAACAAGTACAATCACCGATTCCCTGTGCATGAGGGCGCCCCAGCATTCATGATGTCGAATGGGGGACCGCTAACAGCTCGGTTGTTCAACAAGTGCATGCAAGTTGCACTGAAAGCATCCGGTCGTCCCTGGTGGCCGTTGGTGACATGCCATAGTCTACGGCGAGGGGGAGCGCAGGAATACGCATGAGTGGGGATGCCAATTGAATGCATAAGAACACTGGGGAGATGGAAGTCTGACAGTGTGTTTGATTATGTAAATAAATCGTAATGAGTTTGGGACCATTAGCTCCCCTGTTAAAATTTGGCTGAGAGCTTATGGTCCCTATGATCCATGCATTGAATGATTGCTGATTAAAATGCCAGAAAAAATGTGTGAGTGTGCCAGATGTGAGCTGATCGTGTGACCGTGATCTGCCCCAGTTGATAGTCTCATGTCTTCAAGTTTGTCAAGCTCTTCAAAAGAATTGAATAACTGTTGTGCAATGAATTGATAGTACAATCAAGAAGTTGACCTGCAAATAAGTAATGATATATAGTAATGACAGATATTTTCAGATATAGACCCTGCATATAAGTAATGAGTTATGAGTTACTAAAAGAGTAGTAAATCTACAGGTTGTACTACCTGAAAAATAGATACAGTAGTTAAAGCTAATAGTCTCAATTGTACTATTGAGTAAAGCTGATATCAAATATGTTCATCAAGGTGTAGTTCAAAAGGCTTTTGTAAAAATTTATTAAGCCTGATTAATAAATCTATTAGCCCAAAAGTAATTATTTGTGTCTGGTTTTGAATTATGTATCTATAATTAGGGATTACGAATCCAAATTGCAATGCCCAAGTACTTGTAAAACGATATCGAGTGATAGATATCTTGTACTGTTTCTGTATCGGCTACCGGATTGATGTCTGGAATGTGGTGTTGTACACTTATCTCCAGGCATGATTATTCTACGAATTCTTTCAATTACCCCCTCACTCATCGATTAAGCGGATCCAATCCCCAACATCGGCAAGTGTCCGCTGGGCTCCGTGGAAGCAAATTCGACGGAAGCTTCAAAATGTGATCAGTTGCGCATGCGCATCATTCGTGCACGTAGCATCCGCCTCAAACTGTTCTGGTGCACCTCTCATAGTAATTGCATTGTGATTGTCCATTAACCAAATAGAATGAATATTAAGAACAAGATGTCATCTTGTATTGCTTAATTCCATGTGAAAACAATGCATAACGTGTTGCGCAGTGCATACAATTAGCTCATGTGTGGGCATGGTGACTCTCAAAGAACAGGCGGCCAGTAAATTTCTGTAATGTATTTGAATTTACTAAATTACATCGATTGCTATGGTTTCCTTTACGTTACCTTGAAGTACCTTTTATTTAAAAGGGTTAGATTTGGTGATATATGTGCAGTGAAAACACGCCGAATTAATTTTGATGTGCACACTCAAATGCAGAGCTTTGTTTATCAATTTTTTTCTAGCATAGCAGAATAGCACTAACCCGCAATAATGTGATAATGTCTGACCAAACAACAACAACAACATAGTCAAATAATATTTTACTACACTGCTAGCTCTGTGGAGGTCTAGCCTGGTCCTCTGGCATTTATTTGCTCATGCAGAGGCATAGGAGTTTTCATCTATTATCGCTCAGTTTCCAACCTGGTCCCCTAGCCTTTGTACCGGAAACAAGTTTAAACGGGCTGAAACAAGTTCAACCGTGGCTGGTTGGGTCGCACCATGGCTGGTTGGGTCGCTCCGTAAAGCGCTGAATATGCTTATGGCTTGGTGAGGTGACCGCCTGGCAAGCGCCTCATCATTCTCGACTCAACCCCAGCCTGAGGAATGCCTCACCAACTTCACCCACCCACCAACATTGTTAAAAAGAAGCTAAAGAGGAAGGGTTGAGGGTTCGGTGCTGGCTATATGGGACATGGTCCCGATATGATTGGCCAAGGAGCTGTGTGTGGGTGTGGGTGTGGAGGGGGTTAGAAATGATCATGGGCCAGCACCTGAACCTAATGAAAAAAATTACCAAAATATGAAAAGACGGCATATACCAGTCGTGTCTCCGTCTTAGTGAATTAGTATTTAATATGGATATTGCAGATCTAAATCTAGGTAAGTGTTTTGGTTCCGAGAATATGATACTTTCATTAGACGAGACAGCTTTTGGCTAGGCTTCACCCACGATATTGTTTAATGTTTGGCCGGCTTTAATTTTTCTTATTGAGCAAACAAGCCGGAAAGTAATACTCGTTGCCGAAACATAACTTGGTAATAAAAGAAAGCAATTACTGCAACTACATGTTGGCTTGTTGCATATTCGGATTAACTATTTATTCTCTACAGATAAAGAATCTCTTTTATTATTAATAAACTAGCAATAGCAGCGTCCAGCCAACAGATCCCCTTGATACGTAAAGCCCCTGTCACACCTCACCGGATTGAGCAACGGACAGAATTGTCTAGCCCGGTCGTGATAACTATCAAAATGTACTAAAATGTGTCAAAATGTTGCGATATCGGGCCAAAGGCCCCTGGAGGAACGGACATGAAACGACATAAAACTGACATAAAATGGACATGAACGGATAGCCAACAGACGAAACAAACTCAAACCGGACAAGAACCATAGACGTCAATCCGGCAGATTCCGTTCCAAGTTTTGTGCATGTTCAAAACTTGTACGAACACAAACTGGACTATCAACGGACTTTGTTTGGATTCTTTCCGTTTCTTCCAATCCGGTGATGTGTGACAGGGGCTTGACTGTCGCAGCTTCAGTGTAGTGCGACCTAAATGAAGTACTTCCAGTTTAAGAACAAAGGCGTTGTGTTGTCCTGACGCTACCCATGAAATATACCGAAAGATATATTCACTCCTCTCCAGAGTAGGGGTGAATGACAACCCTGCGTAACGTTACCGTGTCCCATGTTGAGCCTTTGCTTAGTTTTTTTCAGTGTTGAGAAGAAAGATTAAGTGCCTGTCACACCTTACCAGATTGAGCACCGGACACAACCGGACACAGACTTTTCTAGTCCGGTGGTGTTCGGTATCGAAATAGAACATTTACATTCCCCCTAACGTCGTAAATCGGAATATTTTACAATGTACTCGCCCCTCCACTTCTTACCACATGCCCCAGGCAGCACGGAAAGAAGTTAATCCTCACTTACGTTGTTACCATCAATCCACTAACCAACAATAATAATTAAGTCAAATTTTTAATAGATAAGGCCTTCTGACTTCGAATCATAATAATAATTATAATTTTATAACCACGTTTTTCTCCCATTTGCGAAGAACATAATCCATTTCTTATATTCAATATGATGTTAAAAGATGTGTGCGAACAATTTGTGACCATTTTGAGCCTAATCTGACCTTTTTCCAACTCTGTGACACTTCAGAGGTCCTTGTGACACTCTAGAGATCAGTCTTCAGTCTGACAGCATCGACCTTACATTGGTACAAATCGGCTTTGGTGTTACTACCATTTAGTCCCTAATCGATATGCTTGGCCCACCCATTTCATCTTTCCGACTGGCAAACCTGGAAAAACCCGAAGATGTCGATGGTAGACCCGTGGTTGTTCGACAGGTCTCCATAGGCACAGCATTACGGATCTCAGCTCTATGGGAAAACAAGGCTTAAGCGGTTTGAATAGATGACCTACTTTCACAGACTATTTTCTTGTAGAAACCAACCAAATACTCTGATTTCACAAAAAATAAGTCGTTTGCCTGGAAATAAAGGCAAAAATAGATTCAAAACGTCATTTTGTACCTTATGTACAAGTATCTAACATCAAACATAAGTTTTAACAACAATAGCATGAATGACAGAAAGCCGTATACCCACAGTGTTAACTCAGCGTCACAAGGTAAACAAAGCAATGACAGCGGTTCGCTTCGAACTTTGAAATTACAATGGCTACATGTATATTATTAAATAATAATAGATTTTTAGCATTTAGCCTAAGTTTTAAATGCTGTCGTGGTTTCCATACAATTCTTCATCAGTTTGCTCTGTTTTTCCATGTCAATTCTCTCCTTTGGTGTTATGTCGATTATTTCTTCGACTTAGTTATATATGCCAGTGTTCTCCTACAAACTACCTCATTCGCGTTGCGATATTGACAGTATCGATGCTTGGTCTTGATATTCGCAGTTTTGTAGTATATATCTTCTTCAATATTAAGGATTTGCATTTCTTCACATTTATCAAACCATCATCTGAGTTTTATTCAGTCAAATCTTGTATTTAACAATAGTAATAAGAATAATAGTAATAGTAATACTTGCACTCTCAAAGTATTTTTGTTCAAATTCTTAAATCTAATACATAGATTATAACATAACAATATGCATTTTCCAGCTCAAAGACAATTAATCATCTTCATAGATTAATATCAACAATGTCAATGACAGCATAAAGTTAATAATTATGATCATTATCCTCATTAATGATTAAAAATAATCCTTTGTTCTTACTGCCAATGAAAAATTGGTTGATCTTGCATGTGTTCTTTTGGTAAGCTAACACAGCAAAACACCGAGAGTAAAATTATTATAGTCAATGTATTTATTTGAATCCATACTTAGTTTTTTGCATAGAAATATAAGAACATGAGAATTAAGCGCGTCTTTCTCATTTACTCGCTGGGGGGCGATATAGTAGTCAGGACCATATCTAGCGGGGTAGCTTGGCGGGAAGTTGCCCCGCCCCCACACACAAAAAAACCAGTATGTAACCTCCATGAAATGTCTGGAAAAGGCATTTCAGAGCCTCTAAATTTCCTGAAGAAGAGGCACTGTTCTATATCAGACTTATTTTGCATTGCGGAGCTTTTAAATATAAAGACAATGTTCTAGGCACAAGTGTTACCTCAATGGTTTCCTGTGTGGGAGGTCGTGGATTCAAACCCTTGTAAAGTCGTCGGCTGGCAGGTGTAGTTGTGTAGGCAGGCTAATAGGAAATCACTACAGGCAAGTACAAGAAAGGCAGAGTATAAAGTGTGCAGGAAGACAGAGAGCTTGCACCATCAGGTTTATTATTATATAGTGGTTTTATAATTCAAGATGGTCTGTCACATGACCAGATCCTCCAATCAACAGTAAGCATTCAGTATCCATGAGTTGGTTGTTTTGGCCTACCTGACCTGTTGTGTCTGGGTGTGCAGTGATCCGTATCTAACAGTTGAGGGGAAGGGGTTGTGAGCAGAGCTGCTAAGGCCCTATCACACTAACAGTAGTGGCCCTCTCACACTATCTATAGAATACACAATGTCAATTTAATCTAGGTAAAGGATCACCAGCACTACACAATACCACTTGCATTTGGTCACATTACATCATTTACCTTTTAATAACATTTGTAATCCCTTATAGACCAGTTCACATTAAACACCAATGTGTAATTATCGGAATATTTTACGCCCTGACAGAGTCAGGCCAATAACTTACACAATCTCCGTCTTGATATGACCTTAGATGTTGCTAGGACGTAAAACAACAACAAACAAACAAACTTACACAATTAATACTTATTGCTACCGAACATGTTGGTCGGTACTAATAGGCTAGGACAAGGACCGGATTGATCAGGATCAGGACAATGTGACTGAATGGGATATCACGCCATGGTGCCAGGACATGGTGGAGCAGCACTATAAAGTCACCATGAGTGTACACTGTCAGAAGTCGGGACCCGTCCTGATATAGCCTGAGATGTTGCTAGGATGCAAATCCCCCATAAACAACATAAGCGACGAAGGTTCCAATAGGTTGGGTGATATGTTGTGGCAACAACATCATCATCATCATCATGCTGTCGGTCTCGATGCGACAAAGACTGCTTTCATTACTTGACTGCTGCTCTCCATTTAGCTCTCTGCTGTGAGAGTTGCATCCATGAGTCGGTCTTAATGTCTCTCAGCTTCAGGTTTCTCTTGATGGTATCCTTGAACGGAGACGAGGGTGCCCTCTCTTTCTGGAGCCAGAAGACAGTTGGGAATAGAGGATCTGCTTTGGTAGCCTGTCTGATGACATCCTCATGAGGTGTCCAGTCCACCGGAGATTCTTTTTGATCAGAAGATCTTCCATAGAGGGCAGCCCCATTCGTTAGAGTATTTCCTTATTTGTCACTTTGTCCTTCCAGGTTAGCCTCATGATTGAACGCAGATGTCTCATCATGAAGGCATGCAGCTTTTTCACCTGTCTACTGTACACTGTCCAGGCCTCGGCTCTGTATAGTAGGGTGGATAGCACGATTGCACGGTAGATCTTACCTTTGACCCGAATGGACACATGGTGGTTGTTCCAGAGTCTCTGGCATAGTCAGCCGAAAGATGCGCTAGCCTTGGCCATCCTCCTCTGTATTTCAGCATGAATGCGTCCATCACTTGATATAGTGCTTCCGAGGTAGGTGAATTCTGGAACAGAGTTCAGCTTGTTTCCGTCAACCATGATCTCCTCCTCTCGGGTTCTTGTAGAGTTGGGTTGGTACAGCACCTCCATCTTCTTGATGTTAATCTTCAGGCCAAAGTTCTTTGATGCATCGGAGAAAGCGTCCACTATTTTCTGGATCTCTTCAGCAGAGTGGGCAACCAGTGCACTGTCATCTGCGAATAGTAGCTATCTCACCAGTATCTAAGTAGTCTTGGTCTTCGCTCTGAAGTGTGTGACATTGAATAGGTCAGCGCTCTGTCTGGACTGTATATAGATGCCATCCCCCATGTCTCGGAAAGCCTCGTCGAGCATGGCTCATAGGAAGATGGAGAAGAGTGTGGGGGCCAGTACACAACCTTGCTTGACCCCCATTGGTAACTCGAACGATTCCGAGACTTCCCCTCCAGCACTAACGTTCGCCATCATTCCTTTATGTAGAGCCTCGATCATAGTTGTGAACTTCTCTGGGCATCCATACTTCCTCAGTAGCTGCCATAGCCAGGTCCTCCCGACTGTATCAAATGCCTTAGTGAAATCGACAAATACCATGTACAGTAGTTGGTCCTGCTCAATGCACTTTTCTTGTAGCTGTCGGAGACAAAATATCATATCCACAGTGCTCCGGTTGACATTTCATGAAAGCTGCCTGCAAAAGTGTTGAAGTGCTGCTGGCTTTTGCAAGTTACCAGCGGCACTCTCTCGGGGAGCAAATAGAGGTTTCACACTGGCAAGAACATGTCAAGACAGGCGCAAAGCTATTTGTCCCTGCAGTGGCTGGTCGGGAGATGTTGGGAGTTCCATACATCAACCGCCCTTAATGCAGCCACAGTGACATGTTTTTCTGTTTAGGGTTTGCTTCCTTAGCCTTCGCTTCTGTCAAGAACCTGTACCACAAGGCAGTGGTTTACAACTCTGCAAGGCAGGGGCGTCAAACTCCCTGAGGTATTGCTATACCTGCAATACCTGCATACTCGGCATACCTGCATGCTGTGGCAACATCTATGGTCATATCTGGGGCCGTATGCATGGGCCGCTGCTACGCATAGCCGGAGCTACACACTATATCACGGATAGCTATCCGCGGCTAGGATGGGGTCGGTGAAGTAGGTCAAACAGTATGCACGGGTCCTTTAACCGGGGCGGATAGCTAACCGTGAAGTTATTTATAGATTTGGGAATTCCCTCCAGTCGACAATATGAATATCGCCGCCGTTACGGCATCAGCGTTAATCTCGCTTCGATTTTAGGGTTAATTTAATGAAATTTCACTTATTGCGTATGTAATTCTGTTAAATATGACAGCATTTAATAGATTTGGACGTAATATATTCCCGCCGATTCGGCGGTGACGGCGGCGGCCATGTTTGGTTGAAGTTTGGACAGTATGGATATCGACGTCGCTGCGGCGGCGGCGATTTGTTTACTTTACACTCGTCGATTCGAAAATATTAATATCGCCGCCGTTACGGCATCAGCGTTAATCTCGCTTTGATTTTAGGGTTAATTTAATGAAATTTCGCTATTTGCCTATGTAATTCTGTTAAATATGATCGCATTCAATAGATTGAGAGCCACACACGCACACTAACCGGGGCGGCTAGCAGTTAAACCTGACTTGTAGTAAGGATAACTTAGTCTAGGCTACGGTCGGCGGTTAGCGCTGGCACCGGCTCATGCATGCGGATTTTCTACTCTTAGCCGTGTGGGGCTAAAATAGCCGCGGTTAGGGCCTTAGCTCCGGCCCATGCATACAGGCCCAGGACGGGTACCGACTTGTGACAGTGCGCACTCATGGCAACTTCTTGGGAAATCAGGCTACTGGCACCAGGACCTGATATCCCAATCAGTCACATTATCCTGACCCTGATCTCACCAGTCCTTGCCCTGTCCTATTAATGCTGCGTTACAGGCTAGGAAGCGACAAGTATTAATTTTAAAGTCATTGGTTTGACTCGACCAGGAACCGATCTCCCGACCTTCCGCACGCGAGGCCCGCGCTCTACCGATTAGGCCACAGCGCCCGGTGTAAATAGCCAAACTAATACTTAATGGAGTTTGTTCCGAAGTTGTTGATGGATGCGATTAGTTAAAATCAATCGAGAGGCGGGCAAATAGATCTCCATTCTCATCCAAAATACAACCTGGCTGTGATATTGTGCCGTTAAATCATCAATAATACATCGTCTGGGATGTCATTGTTGAATTAGACCGTAACTCTTGATCAATTAACTAATATCCTTATGGGAACGGTCGTCATGGTTACCATCTAGAGTCTTTCTATTTCAAATTGCTTCTGAACTCTCCATAAAAACACCGCATTTGTGTGAATATCTCACAATTTCGGATTTCGATGTGGGACTCATAGGTGACTAGGTTTCTGAGCTTAGAATTTCTCTTGAGCTCTTAAGTTGAAGTCAAATTACCATGCAGTGTGACATGACCTTTAGATATTTGCTGAAAATTGGGGATTACAATAATATAGTTCATCTTTGTTCACAAGCTATTTGAATCAGACTTAATATACATGACATAATACAAGTAGTTGTATATATATAATTAGTTGCTACAAAAGCAAAAGACTAGGTCGTTGACAACAAAATGCCCAACACACACACAACACTGACATATAAATTCAATATGCTGCTTATCTGGTTTTACAGGCAGGGCAATAGGCGCATTAAGTGAATTATATTTGCTAATTTCATTCCACAGAGGAAAAACATAACAACATCCTACTAATTGTAATTAAGCAGTTTCATTTTACTAAGAAAAGAAGGTTTGATTGAGCCTCTATGATAAAACGCACACTGACGCGTTATTTCCTACATTCGATGTAAATAAAATATCATTTACAAATATATCAATACTCCTCCCTGTCTCTTCCCCTGGCCTCCTCCCCAGTCTCCTCCACTGTCTCCTCCCTGTCCCCGCTGTCTCTTCTCCTATCTCCTCCCCTGTCTCCTCCCTGTCCCTGCTGTCTCTTCCCTGTCTCCTCCACTGTCTGCTCCCTATCCCCGCTGTCTGTTCCCCTGTCTGTTCCCCTGTCTCCTCCCCTGTCTCCTTCACTGTCTCCTGCCTGTCCCCACTGTCTCTTCCCCCGTCTCCTCCCTTGTCTCTTCCACTGTATTCTCCCTGTCCCCACTGTCTCTTCCCCTGTCTCTTCCCTTGTCTCCTCCCCTCTCTCCTCCCTGTCCCCGCTGTCTCATCCCCTGTGTCATTCACTGTCTCCTCCCTGTCCTCGCTGTCTCTTCCGCAGCCTCCTCCCCAGTCTCCTACCCTGTTTCCTCCCCTCTCTCCACCCCTCTCACCTCCCCTGTCTCCGACCCTGTCTCCTCCCTGTCTCCGCCCCTGTCTCCCTCCACTCTCTCCTCCACTGTCTCCTCCCTGTCCCCGCTGTTTCTTCCCATGTCTCCTCCCCTGTTTCCTCTCTGCCCCCTTCCCTGTCTCCTCCCCTGTCTCTTCCCCTGTTTTCCCTCCTGTCCCCTCCCCTGTCTCCTCCCCTGTTTCTCCCTGGCCCCACACCTGTCTCCTCCCCTGTCTCTGTCCTTGTCCCCTCCTGTTCCATCCCCTCTCCCCTCCCCTGTCCCATTCACTGTCCCCTCCCCTGTCTCCACCCATGTCTCTGCCTCTCTCACCTGACTTGCATCAAAGCGTCTATAATGGCATACCGGGGTCACAGTCAAGACCGGAATAAGTGACGTTTGGGTCATATTCCCAAGGAATGTCACAGTCTGCCAGAAATAGCGAGCAAGAAGAAGGCAGTTAATTAGCCTGGTAAAGCCCATGTCACAGTAGGCCGTATCGCCTCAGTGTATGCCAACATATGTGATTTTGCGCCAACACGTTGGTGTATGCTGGTGTATGCTGGTGTATGCTGAGACAAGCTATGGGTACGTTTAGCATAAGTAGTATTCATTAACAGCCCACTGGTGTATGCTGAGATAAGTTAAGGGTAAGTTTGGCAAAAGTCGTATTTTTGAGCATGTTCAAAATTCTGCCATATGACCAGCATATGTCGCATACGTCGGCATACGTTTACGCAATACAGCATAGTGTGAAAGGGCCTTAACACTGACACTCAGACATATTGTGCTTGAGTGTGTAGATTTCATAGCATTGCGTTTGCGCTGTTTTAATGTAAATTACCTATGTAAAGCAGAAGCAAATCTCTGAGTTTACAAAAACGAAATGGGCTGTATTGCCACATCCTGTAATTTTGGCTTTGTTTTGTGAGTTAGATTTTGCTGTCAGTTAAAGCAAGTCTAGCCACTTCAAAGTTGTATCGCAGATGGTTTTGGCTATCATTTGACTTGGATCGGACCATTTCAGAGCTTTGTGTAAATTTCAATGTAGACATGCGAATGCGATTGGCAAGACTGACAGAATAGATACCACAAGCTTTACGTCATGAAAATAGCCCTCACTGCTGACATGGTGTTATTTAATCAGCAATCAATTAATCTAGCCTGATGAGTGGATGAGTGTTGTATGTGTGTGTGGGTGTGTTCAAATTCTTTAAGTTTATTAATGTTTTCATCCCACTCATGTTGCCATTTATATTTTATGTGGGTGGATATTAGTGGTTTCAGATCAGAGTGAGGGATCAGACACGGTTCAAGATCACAGTTCAGGGCCTTCTTCGCAGCCTGATCAGCTCGTTCGTTTCCTTGTATGCCGGCATGGCCAGGCACCCATCACAGGTGGATGTCATACCCATCCATTGCCAGTTGGTTCATTTTATAAATGACCGTTGCTAGAATAGGGTGATTCGTTTTTAGTCCAGCAACAGCCAGGAGGCAAGATAATGAATCACTGTATATAACATAGTTAGTGTGGTTGGATACCTCGATACACTCCAATGTGAGAAGGAATGCTTGGGCTTCCGCAGTGAAAATAGAGCTCTGATCGGGCAAGCGTATGCCAAATTTTTCCCGTTGGCAGACTGCCACAACAGCTACCCGGCTTTCAAACCATCAGTGTATATGGAGAAGTAGTCTGCAAACTGGCCTTGAATCTCTGCATGCAGTCCTTGGTACTCGAGTGGATGTGTCCCAGACTTCCTCAGTTCCGTGAGTCGGAGGATAACCGATGGCTTCCTCAACGACCACGGGGGATGTTCTGGGACTTTGGCATCCTCCAAGATGTCCAAATCCACACCCAAGGCCTCCAAATGAGGTTCCATTCGGAGCCTCAGTGGCCGGATGTAATTCGGCTTGGCTTCATACCTGGATTCGGTATGTTGCTCGAATAGACAATTGTGTGCAGGATTCAATGCATTAGTTTTTATCTTGACTACATATTGCATGGCCATTTTGATTCTCCTGTTGTTAAGTGATGGTTCATTGACTTTGACACCGGTGAGGTGCGGAAGGCCCCAAGGGCCAGGTGCAGTCCCTGGTGGTGGATCGTGTCTAGCAGCCCAATATATGATTTCCTTGCGGAACGTATACTATGCTGCTGTAATCCACTCGTGACCGAACCAAGGTTCTGTACACGGAGAGCAGAACATCTCTGTCCGCTCCCCACTCTGAGCTGGACAGCACCCTCAGGATATCTAGCGCTTTCAGGCATCTTGTTTTCAGGTACTTTATATGTAATGAATTTCTTAGTAATGAATTCTTGGAAAATAAACATGTTGCCTCCAGAAATGTCAGCAAAATGTGTGCAGGGATTGCTAGACACAGGCAGCGTCCCTAACAACCAACATGCTCACATAGGCTAAACACCTTACAAGAACACCCTCTTGAAATAACCTTTCAGTGATAGTCTGTGACAATCTTGAAATTACTATCTGCAGCTACAAATTTTCTCAGTAACTTAAAGCTTCATAGTCTGATGAAACCATCAAATTTTCATAATCAAATCACTCAGCTAAATTTGACCCTACATATCCAACTTAGATACTGGTTCACTTATTAAAGATTTGTTGTTGCACAAAAAGGGATACTAAGTCAATTTAATAGAACCTGTTACTGCTGAAGCCTATTGGTGTCAGAATTGTGACGTGCCTACCAACATTACTTGGCCATGTTTTCACTTCTAATATCACCAAAGTCAGCTATTTTAAAATTGCAAAAACTTACTTCAAAATATAGTAAAGTAGATTACAATGCTCAATCTGCTATATTTATCTCAGAAAACTGCACAATCTCAAAACCATCGGAATATGCAACTGTAAATAACCTCCTACTACTTTTGGAATAAGGGCACTGTAATTAACGTTTCCGTGGAAGACCAATTACTATAGTCATATGTATACATATATGCTTATATATATATATATATATATATATATATATATATATATATAATTGTCGTGCATGAATCGCAATGTGGCGCGCCTGTAATTATGATTTGGCCCGGTGGTAGCGCCACCGGTTCCAGGAGGGAGGGAGTGGAGAAAATACATGGCGAGTATTCAGTAGTTATAAATGGATAATGATAATTCCCTTCTTTCGTCTTTATACTCATATACTGCTTATACCTCATATATATACATATATCTATACATACAGATATATATATATATATATGTATATATATATATATATGTATGTGTACATGCGTCATACAGATATTGACGCGTACAGTGGGTAAGGACTGTGCCGACTAGCCTGAAGGTAGAGGGGCGGTGGATATTCCTGACACACCCGGATCCAATTATGCACCGGGGGGTTGCGTCTGCTGGCCAACGTAGACATCAGCATCGACTACTGAGGATATGACACAGACCAATCTGGCCTCCACCAACCCCCTATTACCGCCCCCCCCCCAACAAAAAAACACTACACTCCCAACTAATGAAGGACAAATCAAGTACAATTATTATTCCATCAAGGATTATGCAATGCCAAACCAACATCAACCGATATTGGTGAGGAAATTTCAAATTGTTCATGTTAATTCGGTGACACGGGGGACTATTTATGTTCTTACTTACAGACACCATTCTGAGCAAAGACTGCTTCAGTAGGAATTAACTATAAATAAGATGTGGACCAAATATGCTCTAAAATGACCAACCGGAGATACATTTGAAGTGTAAACATGCCAAATTAATTTCGACAAGCATGCCTACATTCAGGCACCACAGGATTCAGGAGTAACATGTTCTTTTTAATTGACTTAGTAATATGATACCATTCTGTGTTGTACCAAATACTTAATAAGTGCACCCGCGACAAGTTGGATATTTAGGTTCAAATCTAGATAGGTGTTTGCTTTTGAAAATCTGCTGCTTTTCTTGGATTAGGCGACTTCAATAAATTTAAAATGTAGACTTTCTTTAAAGAGATACAAAGACGTTGCTGCGAAGTCATTTTTTCATAGTTGGAAAACGAATCTTCTAGCGTTATTGGTCTCTGAGAAACATCCCAATGTATTTGGGGAATTACGGTTCGAATTAGCTGATTGTGTTAATGAATAATTGGTCAAGTTGCAGAGGCAACTATCTTCCCTCACCCCCCTTTCTTCCCCCCCTCCCCCACTACACCTTAGTTCCCCCTTTTAACTATAGGGGCCCTGAGGCGACTCCAGGTGGCGCCCCCTTCAGCCGCTGGTAGCCCGCTTGTACCCGGCCCGCCCCTGTGATGTCATTTCCGCCCACCCGCCTCTCCAGACTTCACCTCCAGATGCCGACCTGAGACCTCTTCCCGCCTTTTCTCAATAAGAGAGGTGGGAGGCCCCCTTATTCCCCATACCTACGTAATCAGGGATGAAAGGAAGGGAAAGGTGGGTCTCGGGGAGAGTAACTGGCACAAATATTTCGCTGCACTCTCCCGCATGCAGAAGGACCCAAAAGTGCCCCACTCATGGATCAAACCGATCCTGGTGCACCAGGACGAGATATTCGAAATGGCCACCGAATGGCAATGGGACACTTGCCTGGCGTGGTTGGAGAAGGTCTTTTCAACGATCAACGACAGACAACTACCCAGGGGCTGGTGGGACACCGAGTCTATAAAGGACCTCCAGCGAGGAGTCTGCCTCTCAGGGATCCAGAAGGAGGAGGAGAAGCGGTCGTCCAAGACAGACTATTATCGCCCATATGCCGCCACCTGCACCGACGACCAACAGGTCCGGTCGTCCAGCACACGCTACAAACGCCCAGAATTTAACCCTGAGACAGATGGGCGCCCCTGTCACAGGTGGAACTGGGGAACCGATTGCCGGTTCTCCAGCTCCCACGGAGTGGGTGGTGACCGCTTTGCGCACGTGTGCGCCTGGTGCGCAAACAAGTACAGGAAGGCATATCCCCACAAAGAGCAGGACTGCAATAATAAGAAGTGCCAGCTAGACAAGAAGGCGGCTTATTACTATAAGGCAGATTTTCGCTAAACGGCCAGGGCGAGGCCGACCAAACGAGCACAGATGGGGATGCGGCACCAACCTGCCGCCAAAATGCCACCGACACGGCCCCAATGGTTGACCCACACACACGCGCACACAGATCACCATACGAGCTGCTCACCACACCGGACACCCCACCCCCCTCCTCCCACCACCCCTGACACGTGTGCGGCACTGCCTCTGAACTTTGGACATGCGACACCACAGACCGCCGCCTACTTGACACCTCCTCCCCCCCCCCCCCCAGAGAGGCTGCCGATGCCTACGCCCATTAATCCGGTGTCAGCGTCTTATTTCCCACAAGTCTCATTTCCCAAATATCGCTTCTGCGTATGCGCGGATTCGAGTGACGAATGCAAACTTTGGTTGGCTTTATGACTTTAAACCCAAGAATACTGGAGGAAACGTGTACAACAATATTCTCTACGAGTTTGCGAATATTGGTGAATATATTAAAGAAGTTATTGGCGAAAAACCGATTCGGTCGCCGTGTTGTTTACTTCTGGTCGGTCGCTCGACCTGATTATCACTCTTTTTGTTTTTTAGCGGTTATTCTTATGAGTTTAAACCCAAGAATACAGGAGAATACGTATTGCTTGTGGAGAACAATCTTCTCTGACTTTTAGAATATTGACGCATATATTAAAGACTGTATTGGAGTTAAACATATTTCTTGTGGAGAACCAGACTTGTGGGAGGTGAGACGCTGACACCGGCACCAACACAGACGGCTCCTCCTCCAACGGACTTGACTACATCACCTCCGGACTGGCCCCGATTGGGCTCCCCACATTTCCCGCCGCTGGCACCAACAAAGGACTCTCTGTCAACCGACCACCCACCAGCCACGCTGACTCTGCCGAATGAGCGCGGGAACTCACACCCCACTCCCCCCCCCCTCCCCCCTCACCACCTCACACCAACCCCACACCCGACCCTCATCCGTCACCCACAGACCTCCCACCCCACCACTCAGACCCTGGCACCAGCCCCGCCGACGCTCCCACCCCAACCCCCACAGCTACCCAAGATAACGCCCCCAACCCCACACCCACCCACATCCCCTTACAGCCCACAGCGGTGATAGTGCACTACACACTGACTGGCCCGCCCGCAGCCCGTGTGCAGCCTAGTAACAACCATAACAACCGAGACGTGAGCGCGACAAACAACCTTGAACCACCTGATGCTCTCCTCACACTGACCAACCGGGTGAACGCATCGGAAGACATAGATGCTCCCACTTACTCCATCATCCCATACAACCCACCTCACACTCCCCTCTCCTATAAACCCATCCTCACTAAGATCTGGCTGGTCACAGTCCCGACCATATGGGGACAAGACATATACCAGTACATATATGATGACAGCAGGTGCACAGGTCTCCCGAGCCACGTAGCGGCCAGGATCCCCGTCTCATCCGACCTCAGGATCCACCGCTGGAGGGACCTGCTCGAAGGCTACCATGACGACCAACTACTGGACTTCCTAGAGTTTGGCTGGCCAGCGGACTATACCGCCTACAAACCCCCGGTCCCATCCACCACAAACCACAGGGAAGACCCCACCCACCTCAAGTGGATACGACAATACGTCAAGAGCAAACTCAAGCGAGGTGTCCTCCACAGACCCTTCACCAAACCTCCCTCCACCCCCTGGTCCCAGACCAGCCCAATGATGACCCGCCCCAAGAAGAACACTGAAGAGCGGTGTGTCATCGTCGACCTGAGCTATCCAAGGCGCGCCAGCGTGAATGCCGGCATTCGGAAAGGCTACTACCAAGGTAGACCAGTGACATACACACTGCCCAGCATTGTCGACCTCACTGACCAGGTCACCCGCCTCAGCCGGGGCGCCTATATTTGGACCATAGACCTGGCTCGGGCCTACAGGCAGGTGCCGACATGCCCACTGTTGGTCCCCCTACTGGGCATCACCCTTGACGGCCAATCTTACTTCGACATCGCACGCCCCGTTTCGGCTGCAGGACCTCTGCCATGGCCTGTGCAAGAACGACCAATGCCATAGTCTACCTCCTGTGCCGCAACGACCACTTCGTCCTGTGCTTGGGTGAGCCTCACCACCAGCAAGGTCGCCGGCTTCGATACCTACCTAGTGTCCGTGGCCAAGCGTGGCGTTTACAAGACCTCCACACACCTCATCCGCCGCGCCCCGCCCCTCGCGGTCGAACAACTACACTCAGTCGTCTGCTACCTTCGACTGGCGGGCCCCTCCGCCGAGGTGCTGACCTCTGCCTTGTTGCTGGGCTACTTCACCCTCCTGCGACAGGGCAACCTCCTGATCACCGGATGCGCCAACGACCTGGCCCACACCATACGGGGCTCCGATGTCCGGGACTGTGGATCTCACATAATGGTCGTCGTCCGCTCCACACAGTCCTCCAGACCGGCCCCCGATCCATTCACCATAGCGGTACCCCGGCTGCAGGGGTCCGATTGCTGCCCGCTAAGTGCCTGGAGAACCTACACGACACATACCATCGTCCCCCTGGGTGGCCCTGCCTTCCTGACCACCTGCGGTCAACCCCTAATGGTCTGGACCCGCACACGGGCACTGCGAGCGGCCCTTGCGGCCTCGGGCTATGATCGACCCGACGACTATACGTTACATAGTCTCAGGAGGGGGGAGGGGGGCGGCACAGGCATGTGCCCAGACCGGCGCCCCATTGCAAGACATCAAGGACCTCGGCAGCTGGCGCTCCACCGCCATCCACACCTATGTGGAGGCCGCTGCCTTCTCGGGCGCGACTCGTGCACTCTCCAACTTATTTGGTTGAGTGCCCGGTTCTTCCAGAGACTGACCTTACCTATTGTGAATTGAACTCCTATTGACTTTTGCCTATGTATTCTCCTGTCTAGATTAATAAATTTACCACACTAGTAGTCTCTTCTCTTCCCCCACCCCCCTTTCCCCCCCTCCCCCACTACACCTTAGTTCCCCCTTTTAACTATAGGGGCCCGGAGGAGACTCCAGGTGGCACCCCCTTTAGCCACTGGTAGCCCACTTGTACCCGGCCTGCCCCTGTGCCATCACTTCCGCCCACTCGCCTCTCCAGACGGCACTTCACCTCCAGACACTGACCAAAGACCTCCTCCCACCTTTTCTCACCGCCCCACCCGACCCTACTTTCAGATCGCATGTGGTTGAGTGCCCGGTTCTCCCAGAGACTGACCTTACCTATTGTGAATTGAACTCCTATTGACTTTTGCCTATGTATTCTCTTGTCTAGAGTAATAAATTTCCCACATTAGTAGTCTCGTGTCGTGTTCTGAATTACCTAGGTTAAATGAGCGGATGCCACTCATTTGCTGTCATTGCTGGGGTCAGTGAAAACAGCAAACAGCCACTATGATACCAGCCAATCACAATCAGTGTAGCTCCCCTCCTGATTGGCTGGCCTCCATCCTATTTCCCAATCAGGGTCCTCCTCGCGCCACAAAGGACAACACACGGGCACCATACCACTAACCACCATCAGAGCAACATCTCTCATATATATATATATATATATAATATATATATATATTATATATATAAATATATAATATGTTATATATATATAATATATAAATATATAATATATAAATATATAATATATAAATATATAATATATAAATATATAAATATATAAATATATAAAATATAAATATATAATAAATAAATTACGACCTCGACTAGATAAAAGTAGGGGTGAATGACAACTAAGTCCAAATACGAGAAAAAAACTGCTTTAGCATGAGCAGGGAGTGGAGATCCTGGTTCCAGGATCCAGTGTCAATCAATTTTGGCTTATCCATGTTGGTGAATTGACAGAGGCTGCAAAAAAATAAGACGGCGGGCCTAGAATGCTCTTGATTTGACTTCTAAGGTCTATTAACCTACATAATATTATGTATTTAAAAATTCAAAAGTAGTGGGTAAATATAAAGATGTATGTGAAGAAAATATTTTGCTTCTTAGATTAAGAATTTATCTAGTCATTTCCTTTACCCAGCATATCAACACTTTTTCTAATGTGTTGTGTGTTGTTCAGCAGCCCTGTCTCAGGATCAGGCCTGTGGTAGTAACTAGACACCGACAAACACTGAGTGGACATTATGTATTTATATTCACATAATAAATTATATAGCAATTATATATCTGGATGTATATATTCATACTAATATATTGCTTAATGGCTACAAATCTGTGGTCACATGACCAGATACCACACACCAGATGGCGCCACACAGTAAGTTTCCCTATAACTGGCATGAACACTGGAGGCAGCACCATATTCTGAATTAGGACACCTCCTCTAAATGATGGTGGACGCAGCCTCAGTTGTCAACCATCTGGTTCATCCTGCAGCTGAGATTGACTGATTGATTGATCGTTTTTTAGCCCATGTCGGCAGCACATGCCAGAGTTATACAGCGAGAAGTGTTTTAAATATTTTTATTATTCAACCATCGCTTTTACATTAATAACATACGATAAACTATGGGTCAAAAGAAACTTGTGAATTAAATAGCTCACAATTATACAATTTGTGGTCATGGAAAATAATATTCGAGATACAAGTTAACAGTTTCCTCCTTAGTATTTTTTAGAAAATTGGTTTAATAAACTATATGAGGTGGTACAGTCATGCTGTCCTAAAAACAGCTAAAATGTTTTTCCTGCAGTTGAGATTCAAACCTTGATGTTCTATCAGAAATTCATACTTCCACGCTGTGGAGATCATCACAATAGAATACTTAGTTTGGATGTACAATGTATGCGTGGCTCCCTCCTCAACCCTCCCTATCAACTCCCGCTGTTGATAGGGAGGGTTGAGGAGGGAGCCAGGGTCATATATCTAGATAAAATATAGTCATTGTTATCTATGACTATGTTATATATTCAGTGATGACATAGTTTGTAATGTTGGGAGAATACACTGTGAACACACACAAAAATAGCAATACTTTCCACCCACCCAGCCTCAAAAAGAATGCGGTATTAAATGATGATAGACTTGTCAAGAAAGGACATCCATATGCATGAATGCATATATTTCCAGTCCGATTACATACACAGTGATGACGTAGCACCGAATAGCTGCACAACTTGACAGAAAACGCGTTAGTCATGGATCTGGGGCTCACAGCTACCAACCAATAACTATAAATCTAAGTAGGACCTGACAGTCAGTGTGATATAATAGGCTTATTATTTATATTGGGATAATAAAGGATATGGTCCTTATACATATATACAAAAAAGTGTATTGTGGACCTTCTATATGTATTCAAGGGCCACAATAACCTTTTTGTTGTGACAGTGTATTTATGCTGCCCATAACAGTTAAATCTAATGACTTGTTTTCGCCACAAGATGGTAATACTCTTGTGATTCCCCTTGTTTTATCACTTTCAGTTGCTGTGTAGTTATCTACTGCATGCATTCTTTCTCTGTGTGCAAGCATTCTCCCACATCTCGCTACCTTCTGTGAGTTTGTTCTACAATCGGTTAGTTGTTTGGCTACCTATAGTTACCTTCCCTAACTGCCTTCACCTTGTGCTAGTGGTCATTAGTTTTTGGTTTTAAGTTGAAGGTTTACCTTCTAGGTGCAACTTCAAAAAACTATCCCAAACTTTACCCCATCTTCTTTCCCCGTGAAGGATCATATATATTTAAAAATAATTTAAAAATAATTTAAGAGAGCGGTCTCCCTAACAGGAGCGATGCTAAAGTTTTGCACATTAAAGTCTTAATATAGCATATTTAAAACTTTGTTAAAATCAATGAAAAACAGAAAACTTTCACTTACCCCGAAGAGCGGAGTCTTATGGACAGATTAACAATTATTAATGCAATTTGTTAAGTACAATTTATTGATTAAGCATTTGAAATTTCAATCGCATATAATTGGTCCATCTCGTTCCACTGCCCCTCTCATATCCTAGTGATGGCTAGCGCTAGGATAACAACACGGGTAAATTATCAAATAGCAATCTGTCACACTCACATGGGAGCACATACAACCCGGCCTAGTCAAACAAATGACTTACAACATAGATACTTGTTACCTGCTAGCCTGGCGCCCGGCATCAATAGGATAAGGAAAGCACTGGTTAGCTTAGTACCAGGATAATGCAAATGTGTCGGAAACCAGTTCATGCTTTAACACCGACAGCCTGGTCTCCCAGTAAGGCAGCACCATAAAGTCACCCATGAATGTGCACAGTCACAAGTCGGTACCCATCCTGATATGACTCCAGATGTTGCCAGGATGTAAAACCCCAACAAAAATCAACAAACCAAACATAGCGCGGGAAACAAGCGCACTTACAGATTCAGATAATCCGTCTGCAATATTTGTAAGTGAATATGTAATCGTGGTAACATGCACACTTACAGATTCATATAATCCGTCTGCAATATTTGTAAGTGAATATGTAACCATGGTAACAAGCGCACTTACAGATTCAGATAAACCATCTGCAATATTTGTAAGTGAGTATGTAACCGGGGTAACAAGTGCACTTACAGATTCAGATAATCCGTCTGCAATATTTGTAAGTGAATATGTAACTATGGTAACAAGCACACTTACAGATTCAGATAAACCATCTGCAATATTTGTAAGTGAATATGTAACCGTCGTAACGACCGCACTTACAGATTCAGATAATCCGTCTGCAATATTTGTAAGTGAATATCTAACCATCGTAACTAATTTCCAAGACATATTGTCACAGACTGCCATTCAAAGAGGGTCGAGTGACCTATTTAATCTCCCCCGCTTTTCACAGAGACGTGGCCAGTGAGTGTCAATTCTCATCCAATTCTGAACTGGTGTTTTTATCAACGACTAAAGGAAGCGCTTCCAATTGACGAAATGAACAAATACAAAATAAAAATTAATGTTTTTATTGAGATGACATGATGGATTTCATTCCCAATGAGTGAGTGCAAAGGTTACTGCAGCGGGTGAGAATTAAAGTTCCGATTGTGCGAAGTCGTCTGCTGGCCTCGTTAATGAGAGAAGACGCTAATTAACAATGCGTGATTTATTGGGACCCAGCGACGAAATGCGCATGTCAGCGGGCAATTCCCACCACCAACCCGCCCCCTGACGGCAGTGGAAGAACTAATGTTGTCGGTAGCAGCTCACTGTGCAGCCGGCTTGGTGGGGAAAAGGGTGCTTAAGCGAAAAATAATCCGGCAAACAACCTACCATCTGGTGGTAGTGGCAAGAACTAATATTATGTTGTGGGTAGCAGCAAAATGCACAGCATGCTCAGTGAAAAATGTCTTTTATAGAGGCTTTTCACCGCCAATACTGGCAGTGGCAATACCTTAATGTGTTGAGGGTTGCATATTAGGTGTGCAGCTTAGTGGAATTTATTTTTAGAGGGCTTCCACTATCAACCTGCTTTCTGATAGTATTCATTCCCAGCTGAAAGGGTGACACTTTTTCGGTTGGAAGATTTCCACAATCAATCTGCCTTAATTATGATGGCCCGTAGTAAGACTAATATATTGTGGGCGCCACGTCATTTACATCATGCGGAGGGGAAATGGTATTTATTTCAAGAGACTTCCAGCACCAATCTGCCATCTGACGGTAGTGGCAAGAACTAGTAGGTTGTGCTCACTGCGCAGCATGAGAAACAAAAACTGTTTGTTTTGAAGATTTCCACCAGCAACCTGCCTTCTGATGGAATGCTCAGTGGAAAGGAATTTTACAATTATTTTTGTTTAATAGTTTTATTTGAGAGGGTTTACACCACCAACCTTCTGATCGCATGCTCAATGTAAAGGTGATTTCTTTTAATAATTTTATTTTAGAGAAGCTACCTTGTCTATGTATATCTAAGTATGTTGCCTGTATCTATGTAATTGTAAGCATTAAATGACCATTTAAAAGACTTACAATTCCAAGGGGACAAGTGTGGTAGTTTGCACTGACCTCTCAGGCAAGGTTCCACATAGACATGTAGGGATGGGTAGGGTGGTGACATCAGGGTGCCTAGGTGGTGTAATGGTTAGCATACTGGCCCAGAATGCAAGAGATGTGGGTTTGATTCCACTCTAGTTGAAATATTTCCCATTTTCATCAGCCCCCTGACACTAATATTTCTAGAGTGACAGATTTAGTCAACAGATGCCAGTACAGTCTAATCGTTTTTTTAATTTGTTTACTAAATGTATTTTATTCAGCGAATGATGTCTTTTGTCAGCGCCAGAGCTGGTATGTTTATGCTGTCCATAGCATATAAGCTCGGATGATCGAGCTTGTTTTCAATGCTGGGCAGTTATCGGTCTGTGTTTCTTAAGATTATGGTTTGTGGTTAGTGATCTATGTTAGATTTTTTTGATTTTCTTGGTAAGAGCCTTCCTCTTTTTATTTTTTCCTACACTTAATTCTAGACTAGCCTACTGTATTTACATATTATAGGCTTGTATGTAATAGGTAGTTGGTCTATGTTTGGATTTGATGTTATCTAGCTGTTTTCTGGCAGGGGGTTATCTCTCATGGGCTGTCCAGCTGGTGGGCTGTGACATATCACATGCCCCCTTGTGGAACAGCTTAGAGGGGGGTTTCCTGGTTTTATTTTGCGCAGATATTTTTTGTATGTTTTTAGGTCAGGAATTTGTCGTTCCTTTACCATTTGTGCGTTCCATACGTTTGCAGCCATTTCCAGTGGGCTTCTTTTGTGAGCTTTGATTTGGCTTCTGGTCTGCCTTAGTAGTGGTGCATTGTTTGCTCTGGTGTTCCTTAGAGGTTAGATTAGATGTTTATTGTCTCAACTATATCCATACGCTAGGGTTTTTAGGTGGATTATTCTTCTGTTTTCTAATAACATTACTTTAGTTCTTTTGTGTATATTAGTACATTAAGATTTTCAATTTTTAGGTCTAGTTTTTTGGATGCACTGTGGCAGTTTAGGTGGGAAAAGTGTGTGCCCCTCCCCAGTTTGCATTCAATTGCTTCTACCATCTTTTAGGTTAGTGGCTGCTTGATTTTGCGAGTTTTAACTTTGTTTAGATTTAATATTTATTAATGACTGTTTTGGGTTGTATGTGCTGGTGCATGCAGCACATACAGCCTGTTTTGGGACAGACATATACACCACTGTAGATTGTACCTGTGTGTGTGGAGAAAGGTATCTGTCCTGCAGTGCGTGTTGGCTATTACATGGTATTACTTATGCTTTAGAATTTGGTTAATGGGATTCATAGAAAGTTTGTGATACTCATGGTTTGGAGCCCTGATGGTGTTTTTCGCAGTTCTAATATAAATTGACTATTCGTTGTAATAGTAACTGCATAAAATTCCAGTTCAGCATATGTATTATGCACTTGGTGAGCATGCATCAATAAATGTACAAGATGATTCTACAATTGTCTTTCAACACTTCTTTCTTCCTTTGCTTACTCTCTTCTTTAAAAAAAAAGATATCTCCAATACACATATATAAACTATATTGTAAATATGCAAATCAGTGGATCCAATCACCAATACCAAATGCGAGAAACCCTCCCACTTTTTAATCCCATCACAAGTGTTCCGTATTGTGTGACCTAATGATGGGATCGGAAGTCTGAGATTGCAGTGGGGACTTATATTAGACAGGTTTTATGTCAATTTAAAGGAAAATGTTAGGGAATAGGTTTTGAGAGGTGTAGTAGGGGTGGGGTAGGGGTGGGAAGGGGATCAGCATGCAGGGCTGTGTAGTGCATTTGAGAACATTTATATATATATGTATGTACAAGGGTCGGGCAAGGATGGCCTTTAGAATACCTATAACTGTGTAGGGGTCTGACAGGCCTGTTGTATTTTCATTAAGTTTTTAAATTCAAGGAGACTTGTGGACCGTCTTGTCCTCACTCAAAGTTTATTCCATAATGTGCCACCTCTGTAAATCGGTGCTTTAGTCAGCTTGTTTGTTAGTGGCTTGGGTATTTTTAGAAGTGTAGTATCGCTCTGTCTGGTTACTCTGTTTGTATGGTCAACATATTCTTCATCATTGGATCTTTTATACATGAGAATGAGGAGATGTGTGTCCCTCCTTCGGCTAAGGTAGCTGACTTGTGCTTTAGCATGCATTTCCTTTATAGACAGGTTTTTTTCCCTCTGTAGACAGTTCTAATTGCCCTGTGTTGAATCCTCTGTAATTTGTTTTCTTGTTGTTTTGTCAGCAGTCCATATATTAAATCATTGTATTCAATTATTGGAAGAATAGTGGCTTTATCTAGTGACAGGGCTGTATTCTCACTCATGTACCTAATTTTTCTGAAAGTTGTCATTTTTATGGCTATCATTTGATTAAATCTTGAGAGTTGTCAATTACCATTTAGTATAGAATAGAGTGTGGTCCCTAAATATTTGTATGTGTCGACCTCATTCAATACTGCATCACCCAATGTAAATTGATAGGTTGTGCTCTGTTTTTTTTTTACTTTGGTTGCAAAAACTATGTATTCTGATGTATTTGCATTAATTGTCAGTTTATTTTCCTTACACCAGATGTTAACCTTAGCTAGTACATCCTCAACTACCTCTGCTGCCGATTCAATGTTTGGGCTATGGACTGTGAGGGCCACATCATCAGCAAACAGTGTGAACATGGCCTCATTTGTTACCAAGGGCAAGTCATTAATGAATATGAGGAAGAGTAGTGGCCCAATCATGGAACCCTGGGGTACTCCAGTTGTAATTGATCTCTCTGTTGACTTAATGCCATTTATTTTTGTAACTTGTTGTCTATTTGATAGATAGTTGATAGGGTTATAACTCTGCAAGATTGTCATTAGTGCATCAGTTGAAAAGTTTCTATACGTCCTTCCGCAGTATGCGGTGGTTTTTTGGTTGTTTCTGGGTTTCTCATTGATAATATAGACTGGCTTATGGTCACTGACATTGTAGTTAAGGACTCCTGCTTGAGTGCAGTACTTGATGTTAGTAAAGGCGAAGTCGATTGTGGTTGCAGTAGTTCTAGTTGACCTGGTTGGTTTATCTATCAGCTGTTGGAGCTCATGCTCTGAATCAAATTGATTCATGATTATGGCTGGTAGCTTTCTCTTAGCTCTACAGTCTGCATTGAAGTCACCTATCAGTAAGGTCTCATACTTGTCAATGTAATTTATTTCACCTATCACATTACTCAATTCCCTGAAGGCCTGTTTAACACTTCCATCTGGTGGTCTGTACAAATTTCCAATTAGGATCTTCTTCGTATAAGGCCTTGTTACAACCACCCATTGCAGTTCCAGCACAGCATTTGAAATATTTTATGTGCATATCTATTAGGATCTACTTGTAGAGAATTTTGGCAGTAAATTTGTAAGTGCTATTGCATGAACAGATATGCGGTTGTCAGTGGGATGGACTTGACACTGAGTTGGTGCTGTCACAATGCCCATTAAGCATCATGGATAGTTGAGAGTGCGTGACTGGAGTCTTATTGGTTATCGTGACCTGATGTAGAGGTAATGAGCAATCACAGAGCTCCATCCCCTGTCGTCCGTGGACCCATGTGGTCCACGCCCATCCACTTCCGGTGTTCTGCCTACACTGCCGGCTCATATCAGGGGATTCGTACATGCAATGTCACCATAGTGAACCTACCTGAGTCTTATTGCCATGTCCCTGACAAGGAAGTTTCCTATACATAAGGATTGGTTGTGAACATACAGGGTGTGAACTGGGTCAATGCGACTAAGGATTGGTTCTGTACATACAGGGTGTGAACTAGGTCAATGCGACTAAGGATTGGTTGTGTACATACAGGGTATGAACTGGGTCAATGCCTCTAGGATTAGTTGTGTATATATATGATGTGAAATGGGTCAATGCCACTAAGGATTGGTTGTGTACATACAGGGTGTGAACTGGGTCAATGTCACTAAGGATTGGTTGTGTACATACAGGGTATGAACTCGGTCAATGCCACTAAGGGTTGGTTGTGTAAATACATGTTGTGAACTGGGTTAATGCCACTAAGGATTGGTTGTGTATATATACAGGGTGTGAACTGGGTCAATGCCACTAAGGATTGGTTGTCTAACTACAGGGTGTGAACTGGGTCAATGCCACTAACGGTTGGTTGTGTACATACAGGGAATGAACTTGGTCAATGCCACTAAGGAGCTACAGGGGGCGAACTGGGTCAATGCCACTAATGGTTGGTTGTGTACATACAGGGTATGAACTGGGTCAATGCCACTAAGGACATATATGGTGTGAACTGGGTCAATGCCACTAAGGATTGGTTGTGTACATACAGGGTGTGAACTTGGTCAATGCCACTAAGGATCGGTTTTCTACACACAGGCTGTGAGCTGGGTCAATGCCACTAAGGGTTGGTTGTGTACATACAGGGTGTGAACTGGGTCAATGCCACTAAGGATTGGTTGTGTACATACAGGGTGTGAGCTGGGTCAATGCCACTAAGGGTTGGTTGTGTACATACAGGATGTGAACTGGGTCAATGCCACTAAGGATTGGTTATGTACATACATGGTGTGAAGTGGGGTAATGCCACTAAGGATTCGTTGTGTACACACATGGTGTGAAGTGGGGTAATTTTTCTAAGAATTGGTTGCGTACATATGGCGTGTGGGGTAGTGCTTCTAAGGAGTGGTTGCATACATACAGGGTGTGAAGTGGGGTATTGCCACTGAGGATTGGTTGTGTACACACAGTGTATGAAGTGGGGTAATGCCACTAAGAATTTGTTGTGTACATACAGGGTATGAAGTGGGGTTATGCCACTAAGGATAGGCTGTGTGCAAACAGTGTATGAAGTGGGGTATTGCCACTAAGGATTGGTTGTGTACACACAGGGTGTGAAGTGGGGTAATGCCACTAAGGATTGGTTGTGTACACACAGGGTATGAAGTGGTGTACTGGTTGTAAGAATTTGTTGTGTACATACAGGGTATGAAGTGGGGTAATGCTTCTTCCTTGCTAACAATGTGACCAAACTGTTGCATCTGAAATTAGCCTTCTAGGTTTTCCAACTTCTTCGAAAGCACAATTTACCAGACCTGCGAGTGTCTACCAGCTACTCCTCTGTAGAGGTCACATCTGAGAACACACTGCCTGCTCCGCATTGTGTGTGGGAAGCCCCAGCTAGGCAGTGTGGGTGTCTGTTTGAGTTGGGTTATGTGGGGAGTTTCACTAACAAGTAACTATCAGCGACTCTGTCAGAAAAAAAGTAGACTCCCCAAAATTGGACCTCTTAATGCCCGCTTATAGCCCTGGTGGAGGCGTTCGGAACTGCTCATGTCACACTGCCCATAGATAGTCACTCGGCGGAGCAGCTCAGGATGAATAGCAGCAGTTTACCACACCCACGCACCCTCTTAATGACTATCTGGCCTTGGCAGACTCCTTGGTCCCGCGAGAGTCGGCTTCCCTGGACTTAGAAGATATAGACTGACTTAATTTCATATACAGGTTAATACATACAATAATAAAATAATCACCTTCCCAAAATCAATACTGTGTCTGGCTCCCTCTGTCCGAATCATTTCTTAATGCAATTGTAGGAGTCAGAGCTAATGTCATTTCTGAGACACTTCGCCATACTAAGACTAATTTTAATGGTGACACGCTACCTAAAGTTTTATTTGCGCCGGATTTCCTTCCATCAAAGAAAAGCCCAAAGAAGGGCAAAGACGCAATTTACCACTCGTCCGTCTTACTCTATTACTCCACAATGAGCAGGTGCCTAAAAACTGAGGCACTCGCCAGATTACTTAGTAGGCAATTCATTATGGTGTCCTCTCCCCAGCGACATTTTGCATAGACGAGTTCCTTGGTGCGGGCAAGATAATTAATCACGACAACCGATATGCATGTACATATGAAGAGTTCAGGCGCAAAACCCCGTAAATACCAATCCAAAAATTTTAATAAAATAAAAGACTTTTACCCAAAGGTAGTTTTAATTGTCACTAATTCTTTCTATAAGGATCAACCTAATATATTTATCTAGGAAAATGTCACAAACCTGTAAACCATCGAACTATGGAACTTTAAAGTGTTGGGCCAATAGTGAAGGATATGGGACTATGTAACCTTAAAGTGTTGAGCCTATAGTGAAGGATATGGGACTATGAAACTTTAAAGTGTTGAGCCTATAGTGAAGGATATGGGACTATGTAACCTTAAAGTGTTGGGCCTATAGTGAAGGATATGGGACTATGTAACTTTAAAGTGTTGAGCCTATAGTGAAGGATATGGGACTATGTAACTTTAAAGTGTTGAGCCTATAGTGAAGGATATGGGACTATGTAACGTTAAAGTGTTGAGCCTATAGTGAAGGATATGGGACTATGTAACTTTAAAGTGTTGAGCCTATAGTGAAGGATATGGGACTATGTAACTTTAAAGTGTTGAGCCTATAGTGAAGGATATGGGACTATGTAACTTTAAAGTGTTGAGCCTATAGTGAAGGATATGGGACTATGTAACTTTAAAGTGTTGAGCCTATAGTGAAGGATATGGGACTATGTAACTTTAAAGTGTTGAGCCTATAGTGAAGGATATGGGACTATGTAACTTTAAAGTGTTGAGCCTATAGTGAAGGATATGGGACTATGAAACTTTAAAGTGTTGGGCCTATAGTGAAGGATATGACTATGTAACTTAAAGTGTTGAGCCAATTGAAGGATATGGACTATTAACTTTAAAGTGTTGAGCCTATAGTGAAGGATATGGGACTATGTAACTAAAGTGTTGAGCCTATAGTGAAGGATATGGGACTATGTAACTTTAAAGTGTTGAGCCTATTGAAGGATATGGGACTATGTAACTTTAAAGTGTTAGCCTATAGTGAAGGATATGGGACTATGTAACGTTAAAGTGTGAGCCTATAGTGAAGGATATGGATACTTTAAAGTGTTGGCCTATAGTGAAGGAATACTATGTAACTTTAAAGTGTTGAGCCTATAGTGAAGGATATGGGACTATGTAACTTTAAAGTGTTGAGCCTATAGTGAAGGATATGGGACTATGTAACTTTAAAGTGTTGGGCCTATAGTGAAGGATATGGGACTATGTAACTTTAAAGTGTTGGGCCTATAGTGAAGGATATGGGACTATGTAACGTTAAAGTGTTGAGCCTATAGTGAAGGATATGGGACTATGTAACTTTAAAGTGTTGAGCCTATAGTGAAGGATATGGGACTATGTAACTTTAAAGTGTTGAGCCTATAGTGAAGGATATGGGACTATGTAACTTTAAAGTGTTGAGCCTATAGTGAAGGATATGGGACTATGTAACTTTAAAGTGTTGAGCCTATAGTGAAGGATATGGGACTATGTAACTTTAAAGTGTTGAGCCTATAGTGAAGGATATGGGACTATGTAACTTTAAAGTGTTGAGCCTATAGTGAAGGATATGGGACTATGTAACTTAAAGTGTTGAGCCTATAGTGAAGGATATGGGACTATGTAACTTTAAAGTGTTGAGCCTATAGTGAAGGATATGGGACTATGTAACTTTAAAGTGTTGAACCTATAGTGAAGGATATGGGACTATGTAACTTTAAAGTGTTGAGCCTATAGTGAAGGATATGGGACTATGTAACTTTAAAGTGTTGAGCCTATAGTGAAGGATATGGGACTATGTAACTTTAAAGTGTTGAGCCTATAGTGAAGGATATGGGACTATGTAACTTTAAAGTGTTGAGCCTATAGTGAAGGATATGGGACTATGTAACTTTAAAGTGTTGAGCCTATAGTGAAGGATATGGGACTATGTAACTTTAAAGTGTTGAGCCTATAGTGAAGGATATGGGACTATGTAACTTTAAAGTGTTGGGCCTATAGTGAAGGATATGGGACTATGTAACTTTAAAGTGTTGAGCCTATAGTGAAGGATATGGGACTATGTAACTTTAAAGTGTTGAGCCTATAGTGAAGGATATGGGACTATGTAACTTTAAAGTGTTGAGCCTATAGTGAAGGATATGGGACTATGTAACTTTAAAGTGTTGAGCCTATAGTGAAGGATATGGGACTATGTAACTTTAAAGTGTTGAGCCTATAGTGAAGGATATGGGACTATGTAACTTTAAAGTGTTGAGCCTATAGTGAAGGATATGGGACTATGTAACTTTAAAGTGTTGAGCCTATAGTGAAGGATATGGGACTATGTAACTTTAAAGTGTTGAGCCTATAGTGAAGGATATGGGACTATGTAACTTTAAAGTGTTGAGCCTATAGTGAAGGATATGGGACTATGTAACTTTAAAGTGTTGAGCCTATAGTGAAGGATATGGGACTATGTAACTTTAAAGTGTTGAGCCTATAGTGAAGGATATGGGACTATGTAACTTTAAAGTGTTGAGCCTATAGTGAAGGATATGGGACTATGTAACCTTAAAGTGTTGGGCCTATAGTGAAGGATATGGGACTATGTAACTTTAAAGTGTTGAGCCTATAGTGAAGGATATGGGACTATGTAACTTTAAAGTGTTGAGCCTATAGTGAAGGATATGGGACTATGTAACTTTAAAGTGTTGAACCTATAGTGAAGGATATGGACTATGAACTTTAAGTGTCTATTGTTGGACTAGTAACCTTAAAGTGTTGAGCCTATAGTGAAGGATATGGGACTATGTAACTTTAAAGTGTTGAGCCTATAGTGAAGGATATGGGACTATGTAACTTTAAAGTGTTGAGCCTATAGTGAAGGATATGGGACTATGTAACTTTAAAGTGTTGAGCCTATAGTGAAGGATATGGGACTATGTAACTTTAAAGTGTTGAGCCTATAGTGAAGGATATGGGACTATGTAACTTTAAAGTGTTGGGCCTATAGTGAAGGATATGGGACTATGTAACTTTAAAGTGTTGAGCCTATAGTGAAGGATATGGGACTATGTAACTTTAAAGTGTTGAGCCTATAGTGAAGGATATGGGACTATGTAACTTTAAAGTGTTGAGCCTATAGTGAAGGATATGGGACTATGTAACCTTAAAGTGTTGGGCCTATAGTGAAGGATATGGGACTATGTAACTTTAAAGTGTTGAGCTATAGTGAAGGATATGGACTATGTAACCTTAAAGTGTTGAGCCTATAGTGAAGGATATGGGACTATGTAACTTTAAAGTGTTGAGCCTATAGTGAAGGATATGGGACTATGTAACCTTAAAGTGTTGGGCCTATAGTGAAGGATATGGGACTATGTAACTTTAAAGTGTTGAGCCTATAGTGAAGGATATGGGACTATGTAACTTTAAAGTGTTGAGCCTATAGTGAAGGATATGGGACTATGTAACTTTAAAGTGTTGAGCCTATAGTGAAGGATATGGGACTATTAACTTAAGTGTTGAGCCTATAGTGAAGGATATGGGACTATGAACTTTAAAGTGTTGAGCCTATAGTGAAGATATGGACTATGTAACTTAAAGTGTTGAGCCTATAGTGAAGGTTGGGACTATGATTTATGGGACTATGTAACTTTAAAGTGTTGAGCCTATAGTGAAGGATATGGGACTATGTAACTTTAAAGTGTTGAGCCTATAGTGAAGGATATGGGACTATGTAACCTTAAAGTGTTGGGCCTATAGTGAAGGATATGGGACTATGAAACTTTAAAGTGTTGGGCCTATAGTGAAGGATATGGGACTATGTAACCTTAAAGTGTTGAGCCTATAGTGAAGGATATGGGACTATGTAACTTTAAAGTGTTGAGCCTATAGTGAAGGATATGGGACTATGTAACTTTAAAGTGTTGAGCCTATGGTGAAGGATATGGGACTATGTAACTTTAAAGTGTTGAGCCTATAGTGAAGGATATGGGACTATGTAACTTTAAAGTGTTGAGCCTATAGTGAAGGATATGGGACTATGTAACTTTAAAGTGTTGAGCCTATAGTGAAAAGTGTCTTGTGAAGGATATGGGACTATGTAACTTTAAGGTTGGGCCTATAGTGAAGGATATGGGACTATGTAACTTTAAAGTGTTGAGCCTATAGTGAAGGATATGGGACTATGTAACCTTAAAGTGTTGAGCCTATAGTGAAGGATATGGGACTATGTAACTTTAAAGTGTTGAGCCTATAGTGAAGGATATGGGACTATGAAATTTAAGTGTTGGCCTATAGTGAAGATATGGGGGACTATGTAACTTTAAAGTGTTGGTCCTATAGTGAAGGATATGGGACTATGTAACTTTAAGTGTTGAGCCTATAGTGAAGGATATGGGACTATGTAACTTTAAAGTGTTGAGCCTATAGTGAAGGATATGGGACTATGTAACTTTAAAGTGTTGGGCCTATAGTGAAGGATATGGGACTATGTAACCTTAAAGTGTTGAGCCTATAGTGAAGGATATGGGACTATGTAACTTTAAAGTGTTGAGCCTATAGTGAAGGATATGGGACTATGTAACTTTAAAGTGTTGAGCCTATAGTGAAGGATATGGGACTATGTAACTTTAAAGTGTTGAGCCTATAGTGAAGGATATGGGACTATGTAACTTTAAAGTGTTGGGCCTATAGTGAAGGATATGGGACTATGTAACTTTAAAGTGTTGAGCCTATAGTGAAGGATATGGGACTATGTAACTTTAAAGTGTTGAGCCTATAGTGAAGGATATGGGACTATGTAACTTTAAAGTGTTGAGCCTATAGTGAAGGATATGGGACTATGTAACTTTAAAGTGTTGAGCCTATAGTGAAGGATATGGGACTATGTAACTTTAAAGTGTTGAGCCTATAGTGAAGGATATGGGACTATGTAACTTTAAAGTGTTGAGCCTATAGTGAAGGATATGGGACTATGTAACTTTAAAGTGTTGGGCCTATAGTGAAGGATATGGGACTATGTAACTTTAAAGTGTTGAGCCTATAGTGAAGGATATGGGACTATGTAACTTTAAAGTGTTGAGCCTATAGTGAAGGATATGGACTATGTAACTTTAAAGTGTTGAGCTATGTGAAGGATATGGGACTATGTAACTTTAAAGTGTTGAGCCTATAGTGAAGGATATGGGACTATGTAACTTTAAAGTGTTGAGCCTATAGTGAAGGATATGGGACTATGTAACTTTAAAGTGTTGAGCCTATAGTGAAGGATATGGGACTATGTAACCTTAAAGTGTTGAGCCTATAGTG
>CM059188.1:68999578-69029546 GCA_030323885.1 Branchipolynoe longqiensis
CTCGCCCACACACCCGCGCCTCCTCCCCGCCCCCGGCCCAGGACGTTCACCCCACCTACCAGCGATACACGAGGCGCAAGTTCTACACCACCCAGCAGGCCGCCTCCGCAACTCGCCTCCCTGCTGTCGCCCACCCCGCCCCCGACCGCTCCCCCGCATCTGCGGCCGACGCGGTCCGAGGGATACTGGAGTCCGCCGAGGCGCAGAACACCGGACGCCGAAAAGGTATACCCTCCGGATACCTTTTCCCTCACAACCTCATTGAGAGGGGCGCCGAGGGGAAGGCCCTAAAGCGCGGCGAGGCTACCATGGAGGAAAACAACCTCGCCCTCCGCATGCTGGAGTCGCACCCTGCCTTCCCCTCAGACTCCCTCCCCGGATTACTCCACCACAACATGACCGTCCTGAGAGACTGTGTCGCCCATCCCTGGCCGACCGTACGGCGATACTCGGAGACCGGCGGACGGCTACCGGATGGGTGGCTCGACCCTATCGCCATTAACTCAGTCCGCATGGACGTGATCACCACCCCCGCGACTGCCTCCGGGGTGGAGCCAGAGCCCCCCCCACCCGTGCCACCGCCCGACTCGCCTCCCTCCCCACACAACCCCGCTCCACCCACGCCGACCCCCGCACACCCTACACCCGCGAAGCCTACGGGATACCCTGCCCCGCCTGGAACAGGGACCCCGCCTCGTGCGACCCCCCCCGCGGAGAGGCGCACGGCGACCAGGGCGCGAGGAGGAGGCATGCATGCGTGTACTGCGCCAACGTACGCCGCATCCTAACCGTCCATAGCGAGGCCGTCTGTTTCACGAAACGGACCCGTGACCGCGCCTCAGCCGCCCCCGCGATCACCTCGCCGGATTTTTTAGTCCGGCAGCAGTGACGCGGCCCCACTCCCGCCCCCACAGCCAGCACCCACCCCCACCACCCCCCACCACCCTGAAAACCCAGAGCGCACACCGGAAGTCCAAAAACCACTAAGCCGCTGCCAACTGGATGTCCGCCGCAGGGTGCCCCACCACCATAACACTCAACCACCAACACCCGACACCACCCCTAACCACCTCCCTAAATACCACCGCAGTGCCCGCGCCAACCGCCACCCCTTCATCTCCAAACCTCTCACATCTCATGCCGGCCCAGATGGCTCCCATCACCCCCCCGCCAAAGCTCTCGCATCTCCGGCCGGCCCAGATGGCTCCCATCACGCCACCCCTCACATCTCCGCTGCCACCGCCACCCCCCCCCCCGGCGATCGCGCACCAACCACCCGCACCCGCGGCCCCGGCGATACTGCATACATCGGCCGCCTCCCCGGCCTCCGCCTCCACCGCCCATGCCTTCGCCCTTCCCCTCTCCCACCCCTCCCGCACCTCCTCCCCTGCCAACCACCCCCCTTCCCTCCCACCCCGCCCCTCAACCTCGAATTCTTCCCCCCCCATCGGTGACCTAGCAGAACCCGTCTCGACGTAATGATCCTGCGTTCAGGTTCACTCCCGTCTGCCCCCGATGTGGCCCACCCCCCACGCCTACCGCCCCACCCTCCTCGCCTTATGGCCCCGCATGGGCGCCTCCACTTACCTTCTCCCGCGCATACGACGCACTCCGCGATGCGGGCCTCCCCAATTTTTTGGCCGCCCGCATCCCCCTCCCCTCAGGCCTCCACATCCCCGCATGGCGGAGCCGCCTCCAGGACTACCACGACTCCGATCTAGTCGACCTCCTGGAGTTCGGCTTCCCAGCCAACTACTCCTCCGACTCCCCCCCCTCGCCCCACCTACACCAACCACTGCGAACTGGCCGGATTCCAGACCGACCTCCGCGACTTCATCCACGTCTTCATCCGCGTCGAGCTCGCCCATGGGGCCCTGGCCGACCCCTTCCTCACCCCCTCCCCCTTCACACCCTGGTCTCAAGCCCCCCGATGATGACCCGTGTGGGGGCGAATACCTCGGCTGCCCCCACACCTACCACCTCCCCTGTGTCGCCGACGTGGGCCGTCGCCTCATCAGAGAGGGCACCGGGGCCTACACCTGGACCGCCGACATCTCCAGGGCCTACCGCCAGCTCCGGGACGACCCCCTCCTGCCCTCTGTTCGGCATCACCTTCGAGGGGCCGGTCTACGTCGACCTCGCCCTTCCCTTCGGATGCCGATCCTCGGGAGCCGCCTGCATCAGGGTCACCTCGGCGGTCGCATGGCTCCTCCACCGTGAGGGCTACCATGCCCTCGTTTATGTCGATGACTTCGTCGGCTGCGAGCTGACCTACATGAGGGCCGGCCAGGCCTTTGACGGCTTCATTGCCCTCGTCGCCGCCCTCGGCCTGGAGGTCGCCTCAGGGAAGTGTCACCCCCCGGCGGTGCGGATCACCTGGCTGGGCTTCGCTATTGACAGCGAGGCCATGACCATCCGCATCGCCCCCGACAAGGTGGAGGAGCTCGTCGCGGACTGCAAGGCCCGAGTCGCGTAGCCCACCCTCAGGCGCCAGGAGCTCCAGAGCATCCTCGGCAGGCTCAACCACGTTGGCAGCTGCGTCCTCCCCGTGAGGATGTTCATGGCCCGCCTCCTCGCAGCCCTCCGCAGCTGCTATGGTTTCGCCACCATCACCCTCGGGGACGACGCCCTCCGGGACCTCAGGTGGTTCGCGGCATACGGTCGCGCCTCCAACGGCCTCCACCTTCTCCGCGCCCCTGGGACCCGGAGGATCGTCGTCGAGTGCGACTCCTGCCTCACTGGAGGGGGAGCGTACTCGTCCTCCCACTGCTACGCCCGAGGGTACTCCGAGGCCTTCCGAGCCCGCTACCCCACCATCCACGAGATGAAGGCGGTCAACCTCGCGGTGGCGCTTCACGCCCTCCTCCCGGCTGACATCGCGGGGCCAACGTTGTCATCAACACCGACAACATGGCCTCCGCCACCTCCCTCGACTCGGGGCGGGCCCGGGACCCCACCCTCGGGACCTGTGCGAGGGAGCTCTGGCTCCTCGCCGCCGAGGGTTGCTTCCACCTCACCATCCTCCACAAGCCCGTGGCCGACCTCATCCTCGCCGATGCCCTCAGTCGCGCCCACCTCCCCGGAAGATGAGCGGGCGTTGCCTGAGATGAGGTCGCCCACCTCGGGCTGACTTACACACACGCCGATCACGCTGATTTCCCTTACCACCCCGGCCTCTAACTCCAGGTTACTCCGAGGTCGCCGCTGTCGACGGACACCGCCTTGCCTCCCTCGCCCCTTCCACCTGGCGGAACCGGCGCCGGCAGGCCCTGGGGTATGTCGAGTTCGCCTCGGGCCACGGACATGACCCCCTTGCACCGACGCCCTTTGACGCTGCTGCCTACACCGCCTCTCTGCACGCCCGCGCCATCCTCGGTCCGCAACGCCATCTCCGGAGCACGCTCCTGGGTCGAGGCCGCCGGGGGCGACCCCGTCGCCTTCACCTCGCGCCTCACGTGAGATGTCGCCCGGGGGGGCGAGCGGGCCTCCGCCCACATTGCTCGCCCTGCCCCCCCTCTCACTCTGCCCTGCCTCACAGCCGTCTCCGCCCACCTCGCCGGTCCGGCCCCTCAGGTGTGGTCCGTCGGGCCGCCCTCCTCCTCGGGTACTACGGGATGCTCCGGCAGTCCAGCCTGCTCTCGCCCAGACCCGAGGTCTGGGGCGGCCCTCACACCATCACCCGCGCCGATATCGCGCCCGCCCCCGCGGGCCTCCGAGAGTCCCTCTCGCTGACATAATGGCCCAAGGGACCTGGACCTCCGATGCCGTCTACGCATACATCCCTCACCTCGCCGCCTCAGGCGCCCCTAGCCTCCGTATTGGTAGAGGGCTCTTCGGGGCGCCTCCCTTCCCCTTGACATTTGACACTCGCTCCAACTATAACCTTGACTTTGTACATGCCTTATCCTACTCTTACTCATTTTGACTATATATACTATACCTTAAGACATTGATTGATTTACCCTTATATCATACTCATTGATTGCCATTCGACTCTCACACTTTATATTTATCTGCACTCCTCCTTGAATAAAGTGTGGTTATTCCAACTCATGCCTTCTTCTCCTTCGCCACGTATCGGTCGTAATGCTTGCATTGCGTGTGATTCGTGATGGGGGAGGAGGACCCCCCCCCCTCTATCGCCCTCCTGCCTAACCGTTGCGCTATTACGTAACCCCCCCCTCCCCTCGCGGCCTTATAACCGGCCGCTTCCATGCTCCTAAGCCACTCCCCTCCCTCCACCCTCACTGATCGCACCATTTCTCCTCCACCCACACACCCTACTATCAATATTATCTCCTTAGGTGGAGGGCTCTTCGGAGCGCCTCCCTTCCCATTGACATTTCACACTCGCTCCAACTATAACCTTGACTTTGTACATACCTTATCCTACTCTTACTCATTTTGACTATATATATTATACTTTATGACATTGATTGATTTACCCTTATATCATACTCATTGATTGCCATTCGACTCTCACACTTTCTATTTTATCTGCACTCCTTGAATAAAGTGTGGTTATTCCAACTCCTGCCTTCTCCTCCTTCGCCACGTATCAGTGCAAGGAGCTGCAGACAGAATATTGACACAAACTTGGTTGGGTCTTTGCTGACCACACTAGTTTCACAATGGTAACACCCATGTAGAAACATGTATATTACATTGATGTGTATTGAGATATATTACATAATATATAATCGAATATTGGGCCAAATGTCTGGAGGATTCAGCCATTGCTTTCTTTAGTCAAAGTGAATATTTACTTAAATCAATATTGTTGGTTTCAGACAATTTTAATTTGTACTTACAATCAAAATGCAGCTTTTGATATTTATAGCAAAATTATTCTTTTATACTTTCATATGTTTTTTATACTTTCATATGCATCATAATTCACTTAAACAGACACCAAGATCGACAACAGGATGTAATTTTGGCAACCAGCTTTATTATTATTTGATCAAAACAAGTCTATACTTGAGCGAAGTGAGCATCTCGGATAAATCAGTTTGGCTACAGGGACTTCATACACTACTATACCAAAGTACACATAGTATCTCGTGGACAGAAACAGCCAAGTGTCATAGCAGTAACAATAACATGTGAGTAATGATAATATCGCGGTTTGGCGGTAGGGCCTCTTAACTCGGACACACTGTAGTATGATGTCTATAGAATGAATAGACCCCATCAAGTTTTTGTTTTGCGCTGGCTCGTCGATGTTATCGGGAGACGCGCGCCGGTCGCGATCAGTTTTTGCATCAGGCGTAGATGTTACGTCAGCCGTGGATTGGTTTTTGGCCCAAGTCTTCTGAGGAGCCGGATGAGGCAACTTTGGGATGGCGTGGCGTGCTCACTTCGATGACTTTTTCACCGGGGGCATCGTAGAGAGGTGCCGATCCAGTTTTATGGGTAGTGAGTGTCCTCCTTGTGCCTGTGTCGAAGTGAGCTCCATAGGAGGTTTAGAGGGAAACCCGACCGGTTAGGTTCAAGATGGACGTGTGTATATATTGCCACTACATCGAGAGATTAAGACAGTTGCAAAGGAACCTGATTTTCCGAGACCGCACGCATTCCTTCGAAAAGTTTGACGCTGTCAAACTATTCAAGAAGTTCTGATTCCGCTGGCACAACATTTTGGCGATAACTGACAGCGTGAGAGATCATATCGATCTTGCGAACCGAAGGGGAGCGCTGATACCGCTGCTGTAACGGATGCGTTTCTATGCTAGTGTCTCAATTTTTTTTTTTACAAACGTGGAGGGTATTGTTTTGGGTGGGGATGCCATATTGGTGGTTGATGGGGCTGAGTTCACACTGCACTGGTTGTGAGTGCCTCACTGATGCCTTGGCTGGCCGGCAGGTGGGACGTGTTCCCAGCCAGCAATACCAGCTTGGCCCTGGGTGGGCCCCACATGGGCAGTGATATGGGTCCCACATGGGCAGCCCATCTGGGGACCTGCTAAATTTGGCCACAGGCTCCAAGTGGGCCCCACCTGGGCTAGCCCTGGTGGGCTTGAGGTGGGCCTGAAGTGGACCCCACTTGGGCAGCCCATCTGGGGCCCAGTTAAATTTGACCACAGGCTCCAGGTGGGCTACCCCTGGTGGGCCTGAGGTGGGCCCCACTTGGGGCCCAGTAAATTTGACCACATGCTCCAGGTGGGCCTACCCCTGGTGGGCCTCCAATGGGCTGTGTATTGACCTTACTTGAGACCCACATCTGATTAAATGGGTTTTACTTGGGCATCTTTCTTTTTCACTCCTTTATATTTTTACTTCAGGCCACACAATTTATAAAAAAAAAGAAAAACATCCTCATTTTGAACTGTTATATTAGTCAATTCTTTTTAATGAAGTAACTAAGACAGTCAATGTACGGCTATTGGTCTCCATCGACTTTCCACCGTCGGCCCACCGTCGGGCCGACGGTGGTGTTCCGACGTTGGGAATCAATCCCTTTCCATATTCGAGCCACCGTCGGGCCACCGTCGGCCCGACGGTGGTGGGCCGCCGCAGGTTTGCATTCATTTTCCACACTTGGTCCACCGTCGGCCCGTCGGTGGTGGGCCGACGTTAGGTTTCAATCCCTTTCCACTTTTGAGCCACCGTCGGGCCTACGGCCGCTGGTTTGCATTCATTTTCCACCGTCGGGCCGCCGCAGGTTTGCATTCATTTTCCACATTTGGTGCACCATCGAGCCGACGGTAGTGGGCTGCGCTTGCGCAGTTCTTTAAATTTGGATTCCCGCTCGAGTCGCCAGCGGAACACGTGCGATCGTTGATCAGTGTTCTTTTTCTACCAATAACTCCAGAAATCCCAGGAATTTTAAGGAATTATTTAACAGGTTTGTTTATTAATATGTTTAGATTATTTTGTAAAAGTTATGTAATTTATTACAAAGTATTAATGGAATTATTCGTGTTAATACGATTTGAATTATCCGATACGGTTCGTTTACTTCGAATCGCCACCGGAACACGTGCGATCGTTGAGCAGCGTTCTTTTTCTACAAATAACTCCAAAAATCGGAGGAATTTTAAGGAATTATTTAACTGGTTTGTTTATTAATATGTGTAGATTATTTTGTAAAAGTTTTGTAATTTATTAGGATGTATTAATGGAATTATTCGTGTTAATACGATTTGAATTACCCTGTACGTATTGACACTAAAGTGACAGTGTCTCCTCGCCTCGTCGGGTCGACGGCGGCAGCCACCGTCGAGTCGACGGTGGGAGGTTGGACAAAACAACGTCGGCCCGACGGCGTTTGTCGCCGTCGGGCCGACGTTGTTTTGTCGCCGTCGAGTCGACGGCGGGAGGTTGGACAAAACAACGTCGGCCTGACGGCGGTTTCCACCGTCAGGCCGCCGTCGGGCCAACGACTGTGTGCTATCTGGGTAGGGCAGTCGTCAATCTGTGGAGGTGGAAGGTTATGCAGGTTTTACTGTATATAAGTGTGGAAAAAGATCGGTTTTCCATAACGTTTCAGACTACAGGCGCAATGATGTAATGGAGGCAGAAAATCTTAATTATTCTGCTGATGGCCCTGCTGGGATAGTGTTTTCTGAGTCCATCTCTCGGTCTTTTCTCTCCCATGTTGCAACTTGCACACCTGGTTATGCGGATTCCGAGGGACACCAGTTTGCCAGGGACACTTCCATTCAAATGTATTGTTAACGGCCGTGAGCAAATCTTCATACAGAAGAAGTCAAATATCTCCCAAATTACACCATCTAGAAACAAATCGCTTGGTACACATATAGAAAACATCTTTACCACAAAGACTATATTAAATTTATATGGTTAGGGTTCTTGAATTCTATTAATTTTGAATAAAACTAACATTTTGCACTGCGCGCACCATCAAACTCAAGGCATTGTCAATGGTCGTGAGCAATGTTCATACAGAAAATACAGAAGAAGTCAAATATCTCTCAAATTACACCATCTAGAAACAAATTGTTTGGTACACATATAGAAAACATCTTTACCAAAAACATTATATTAAATTTATAAGGTTAGTGACGATGCTGTTCGAGTTTGATGCATGTGCAGAAGCGATGTGTCCCTCTCAAACTGGTGTCCCTGGGAATCCGCAACACTGCCATTCCTGACCCTGACACTAGTAAACCACTATGTTTTGTCCTCTCTGAACAGCCGGAGTATGTCATTTTACCTGTAATTCCAAAAGGTACAATATAAGTACTTTTTGTCCTGATAACATCATAACAATTTCTCATAAAAATTAACAACATGAAACAAATAATTGTTATGCTGTGACACCCTGAAGCTAAGATTCCTTACATGCGGCATGCGAATGTGAATAAAACACTAAAAGCATAATAGTTTGGGCTACATATTTATTTTGTATTTATCCCCAAAGTGATTTTGAACTGATTTTGAACCGAAAATGAGTGCAAGGCAGAGGTGAGCCTGTCACTATAGTGCCAAAGTCACGCAACCCATGACACTTTCCTATTCAAAATTAACCACTTTCGAAGTATAGGATCGTGATAATATTTGGAATCATGTGAGACAAGACATTAATAATTTGGGCTATATATTTTTTATTTATGGCCAGGTACGTGTAGACACTGCACCAGTATTGCACCATGAGTGATAATAGGGGTTTATCTACGTTCCAGCAAGGCCAGCGCCTCTGTTCACCATAGAATTTCACACAACTGAGACATACAGAGTTTTAGTTACTATGAGTCATAATATGACACAACATACTGGAAAATAATGCTAACATACTTTTCTACACTTACTTAATTGCAAAACAAAACACTTACGTGTAGATATCAAGAATTCAACTGATGTTTGTGATTAGGACAGGAAAAGACTTAATGCAGAGTAGCACACACAGAGGAACACCTACACTGGTCCCTCCCTACACCACTTCCTTCCTTATATGGACTGATGTAGGTTACTTCCTACCCCTACAGATGGTGCCACTGTCTGCTTGTCTCCAGACTGCTAAAGACTGGCAGTGGCGCCATCTGTAGGGAAACCTAGGGAAAAGGTGGCAGAAACACACTGACAGAAAATGACTAAGTTTAGTAAATTTTCAGATGTCAAAAATGACTGCTCAAATTAAATTTGATCCCAGTTATTGAATATGTTAACTATATTTTAGACAAAATAAGATTTTTTTTTTTTTTAAAGTTGGGAATCTAGCCCATCTCACACCCACTTCAGAGCCCACCTGGAGCCCCTGTCCAGCTTGCCTATTGACAACCCAAGTAGGGCCCACCAGGGCATGTTGGCTGGGTTGTTCCTCTGATCCGCTGCATTGTGGTGTTTATGTGTCTCGATTTTTTTTACAAACGTGGATGGATCGTGGGTGAACTGGGGTGGATACGGCACCATCTCTGTAATTTTGAGCGTGGTGGGGTACTCTTGCTTCTATTATTTTTTATTTGAAAGAAACTAGGTCTCCTTGTACATATTGCCGAGAGTGAAGACCCACTGTATCGAGATAATGGACCTGCCTCCAGATATTTTGGCCACACCCAGTGTATCGAGATGGTTGACCTGCCTGCAGGTTATGTTTGTCATGCCCACTGTATCAAGATGTTTGACCAGCCTGCAGGTTATGTCTGCGATTAAATTTGTTGATAACTCATATACTTGCCCACTTTATCAAGATGTTTGACCTGCATGCAGGTTATGTTCAGCATGGCCACTGTATCGAGCTGTTTGACCTGCCTGCAGGTTATGTTTACCATTAAATCTGTTGATAACTCATATGCTTGTCGTTCTCTGTCCGAGTGAATAAATTATAGGTGGTGGTTATACTTTCTCATGTTTAAATTATTACAAATTAAAAACCTCTTCGTTGTTTCACACCCTCCTTGTTGTTCCGAATCCTTCTTAGTCGTCCTCCAAAGTCCCTCCTCGCACCCCTACCCCTACCCCTCCTCGCACCCCAACCCTCCTGTCACTCCGACCCCATCTTGCACCCACCGCCCTACACCTCCTCGCTGTCTCCCACCTCTTGTGCACCATTGACTTCCTGCGGGTCAATTAAAATCAGTTGTCATTAGGGATGAACAGGCGCTATTGTTTTGGGTGGGGACGCCATATTGGTGGTTGATGGGGCTGAGTGCACACTGCACTGGTTGTGAGTGCCTCACATATGCCTTGGCTGGCTGGCAGGCAGGACGTGTTGTTCCTGTAATCCGCTGCATTGTGGTGTTTATGTGTCTCGATTTTCTTTTACAAACGTGGAAAGACCATTGGTGAACTGGGGTGGATAATGTGCCATCTCTGTAATTTTGAGCGTGGGGTCCTCTTGCTTCTATTAGTGTTTATTTGAAACTAGGTCTCCTTGTACACGTTGCCGAGAGTGAACACCCACTGTATCGAGATGATGGACCTGCCTCCAGATATGTTCGCCACACCCAGTGTATCGAAATGGTCGATCTACCTGCAGGTTATGTTTGCCACACCCGCTGTATTGAGATGATTGACCTGCATGCAGGTTATGTTCGCCATGCCCACTGTATCAAAATGTTCAACCTGCCTGCAGGTTATGTCTGCAATTAAATTTGTTGATTACTCATAATTGTTCATTCGCTGTCTGTATGTTGACTTAACATAATTCTTTCATGAGCGAGGTCTGGCGACCTAGTTACTGGTCATGTGACTGCTGGTCCTGACTTTGCTATGGTTGTGATATGACGACATCGCCTCTCTTCAATTGCAAAGCCAACGCTAACATGGTTGCCCTTCCTGCGGACCCCTGCTGCTTGTGCGTGGGATGGCGTGCCTTAGGAGGGGTTCCTGGGTCGCCTGCGCTGCGTCGTGGTCACCGCGTCGCCCCTATCAACACCCCCAACTTCTCCAAAAGCAAATTCACGATGTCCCACGTGGGATTCATTTATTCTCGTGCTAACCCGGCCACCCCACCACCCAGCCTCTGTGCCTGCCCATCTTCGGGGATAATCTTTCCATACCAAGTGTTCCATGAGCAACACATACTCTGGCCAATTGAAGAGTAGAAATGTGAATGTACAGCTTCTCTATTCTGTACTATTAAGCAGTTAAAGTATTTAATGACGGCTCTAGAGCAAATTGATGTTTATGTTCGCCATTAAACACCTCTCCCATGTAGATGTGGTTGATTGCTGATTAATTTCCTAACTTACAGGACTGCTTTAGACTATCTGCTTCGATCTGTACATTATTGAGTTATTTGTTCCACTATGTTTGTTTACTTGATTGCTTAATTGACTCTTGATTCACCTATTGCTTATCTGTGCCGATACATACCCCTCTCACTTCTATTCTCGATTATCTGAAACTAGGTCTCCTTGTACACGTTGCCGAGACAAACGCCCACTGGATCGAGATGATAGACCTGCCTCCAGGTATGTTTGCCATGCCCACTTTATCTAGACGTTTGACCTGCATGCAGGTTATGTTTAGCATGGCCATTGTATCGAGATGTTCAACCTGCCTGCAGGTTATGTTTGCCATAAAATCTGTTGATAACTCATATGCTTGTCGTTCTCTGTCCGAGTGAATAAATTATAGGTGGTGGTTATACTTTCTCATGTTTAAATTATTACAAATTAAACACCTCTTCGTTGTTTCACACCCTCCTTGTTGTTCCGAATCCTTCTTAGTCGTCCTCCCACGTCCCTCGTCGCACCCCTACCCCTCCTTGCACCCCAACCCTCCTGTCACTCCGACCCCATCTTGCACCCGCCGCCCTACACCTCCTCGCTGTCTCCCACCTCTTGTGCACCATTGACTTCCTGCGGGTCAATTAAAATCAGTTGTCATTAGGGATGAACAGGCGCTATTGTTTTGGGTGGGACGCCATATTGGTGGTTGATGGGGCTGAGTGCACACTGCACTGGTTGTGAGTGCCTCACTGATGCCTTGGCTGGCTGGCAGGCAGGACGTGTTGTTCCTGTAATCCGCTGCATTGTTGTGTTTATGTGTCTCGATTTGTTTTTACAAATGTGGATGGATCGTGGGCGAACTGGGGTGGATAAGGCGCCATCTCTGTAATTTTGAGCGTGGGGTCCTCTTGCTTCTATTAGTATTTATTTGAAACTAGGTCTCCTTGTACACGTTGCCGAGAGTGAACACCCACTGTATCGAGATGATGGACCTGCCTCCAGATATGTTCGCCACACCCAGTGTATCGAAATGGTCGACCTACCTGCAGGTTATGTTTGCCACACCCACTGTATTGAGATGATTGCACCTGCATGCAGGTTATGTTCGCCATGCCCACTTGGTTCAAAATGTTAAACCTCTGCCCTGCAGGTTATTGTCCTGCAATTAATTTGTTGATTACTCATATACTTGTTCATCTCGCTCTGTTCCGTTTCAGTTGACTTAACATAAATTAAATTTCTGAGCGAGGACCATGGGACCTACGTTACATGGTCCATTGTCCATGTGACTGCTGCCCTGACTTTGCTACTGGTTGCGATACTGACAACATCGCCTCTTCAATTGCAAAGCCCAACCGCTAACATGGTGCCCTTCCTGCAGGACTCCCTGCCTGCTTGTGCGTGGATGGCGCCGCCTTAGGAGGTTCCTGGGTCGCCTGCGCTGCAGTCGGGGTCACCGCGTCGCCCCCATCAACATCCCCAACTTCTCCAAAAGCCAATTCATGAAGTCACGTGAATTCATCACTTCTCGCGCTAACCCGGCCGCCCCACCACCCAGCCTCTTGCGCCTGCCCATCATCGGAATAATCTTTCCATACCCAGTGTTCCATGAGCAACATATACTCTGTCCAATTGAAGAGTACAAATGTGAATGTACAGCTTCTCTATTCTGTAGTATTAAGCAGTTAAAGTATTTAATGACGGCTCTAGAGCAAATTGATGTTTATGTTCGCCATTAAACACCTCTCCCATGTAGATGTGGTCGATTGCTGATTAATTTCCTAACTTACAGGACTGCTTTAGACTATCTGCTTCGATCAGTACATTATTGAGTTATTTGTTCAACTATGTTTGTTTACTTGATTGCTTAATTGACTCTTGATTCACCTATTGCTTATCTGTGCCGATACATACCCCTCTCACTTCTATTCTCGATTATTTGAAACTAGGTCTCCTTGTACACATTGCCGAGACAAACGCCCACTGGATCGAGATGATGGACCTGCCTCCAGGTATGTTTGCCATGCCCACTTTATCTAGATGTTTGACCTGCATGCAGGTTATGTTCAGCATGGCCACTGTATCGAGCTGTTTGACCTGCCTGCAGGTTATGTTTACCATTAAATCTGTTGATAACTCATATGCTTGTCGTTCTCTGTCCGAGTGAATAAATTATAGGTGGTGGTTATACTTTCTCATGTTTAAATTATTACAAATTAAACACCTCTTCGTTGTTTCACACCCTCCTTGTTGTTCCGAATCCTTCTTAGTCGTCCTCCCACGTCCCTCCTCGCACCCCTACCCCTACCCCTCCTCGCACCCCAACCCTCCTGTCACTCCGACCCCATCTTGCACCCACCGCCCTACACCTCCTCGCTGTCTCCCACCTCTTGTGCACCATTGACTTCCTGCGGGTCAATTAAAATCAGTTGTCATTAGGGATGAACAGGCGCTATTGTTTTGGGTGGGGACGCCATATTGGTGGTTGATGGGGCTGAGTGCACACTGCACTGGTTGTGAGTGCCTCACTGATGCCTTGGCTGGCTGGCAGGCAGGACGTGTTGTTCCTGTAATCCGCTGCATTGTGGTGTTTATGTGTCTCGATTTTCTTTTACAAACGTGGATGGATCGTGGGTGAACTGGGGTGGATAAGGTGCCATCTCTGTAATTTTGAGCGTGGGGTCCTCTTGCTTCTATTAGTGTTTATTTGAAACTAGGTCTCCTTGTACACGTTGCCGAGAGTGAACACCCACTGTATCGAGATGATGGACCTGCCTCCAGATATGTTCGCCACACCCAGTGTATCGAAATGGTCGACCTACCTGCAGGTTATGTTCGCCACACCCACTGTATTGAGATGATTGACCTGCATGCAGGTTATGTTCGCCATGCCCACTGTATCAAAATGTTCAACCTGCCTGCAGGTTATGTCTGCAATTAAATTTGTTGATTACTCATATACTTGTCATTCGCTGTCTGTATGTTGACTTAACATAATTATTTCATGAGCGAGGTCAGGCGACCTAGTTACTGGTCCATGTGACTGCTGCCCTGACTTTGCTACTGGTTGCGATACTGACAACATCGCCTCTTCAATTGCAAAGCCCAACCGCTAACATGGTGCCCTTCCTGCAGGACCCCCTGCCTGCTTGTGCGTGGATGGCGCCGCCTTAGGAGGTTCCTGGGTCGCCTGCGCTGCAGTCGTGGTCAGCGCGTCGCCCCCATCAACATCCCCAACTTCTCCAAAAGCCAATTCACGAAGTCACGTGAATTCATCACTTCTCGTTCTAACCCGGCCACCCCACCACCCAGCCTCTTGCGCCTGCCCATCATCGGAATAATCTTTCCATACCAAGTGTTCCATGAGCAACACATACTCTGTCCAATTGAAGAGTACAAATGTGAATGTACAGCTTCTCTATTCTGTAGTATTAAGCAGTTAAAGTATTTAATGACGGCTCTAGAGCAAATTGATGTTTATGTTCGCCATTAAACACCTCTCCCATGTAGATGTGGTCGATTGCTGATTAATTTCCTAACTTACAGGACTGCTTTAGACTATCTGCTTCGATCTGTACATTATTGAGTTATTTGTTCCACTATGTTTGTTTACTTGATTGCTTAATTGACTCTTGATTCACCTATTGCTTATCTGTGCCGATACATACCCCTCTCACTTCTATTCTCGATTATTTGAAACTAGGTCTCCTTGTACACATTGCCGAGACAAACGCCCACTGGATCGAGATGATGGACCTGCCTCCAGGTATGTTTGCCATGCCCACTTTATCTAGATGTTTGACCTGCATGCAGGTTATGTTTAGCATGGCCATTGTATCGAGATGTTCGACCTGCCTGCAGGTTATGTTTGCCATTAAATTTGTTGATAACTCATATGCTTGTCGTTCTCTGTCCGAGTGAATAAATTATAGGTGGTGGTTATACTTTCTCATGTTTAAATTATTACAAATTAAACACCTCTTCGTTGTTTCACACCCTCCTTGTTGTTCCGAATCCTTCTTAGTCGTCCTCCCACGTCCCTCCTCGCACCCCTACCCCTCCTCGCACCCCAACCCTCCTGTCACTCCGACCCCATCTTGCACCCGCCGCCCTACACCTCCTCGCTGTCTCCCACCTCTTGTGCACCATTGACTTCCTGCGGGTCAATTAAAATCAGTTGTCATTAGGGATGAACAGGCGCTATTGTTTTGGGTGGGGACGCCATATTGGTGGTTGATGGGGCTGAGTGCACACTGCACTGGTTGTGAGTGCCTCACTGATGCCTTGGCTGGCTGGCAGGCAGGACGTGTTGTTCCTGTAATCCGCTGCATTGTGGTGTTTATGTGTCTCGATTTGTTTTTACAAACGTGGATGGATCGTGGGCGAACTGGGGTGGATAAGGCGCCATCTCTGTAATTTTGAGCGTGGGGTCCTCTTGCTTCTATTAGTGTTTATTTGAAACTAGGTCTCCTTGTACACGTTGCCGAGAGTGAACACCCACTGTATCGAGATGATGGACCTGCCTCCAGATATGTTCGCCACACCCAGTGTATCGAAATGGTCGACCTACCTGCAGGTTATGTTTGCCACACCCACTGTATTGAGATGATTGACCTGCATGCAGGTTATGTTCGCCATGCCCACTGTATCAAAATGTTCAACCTGCCTGCAGGTTATGTCTGCAATTAAATTTGTTGATTACTCATATACTTGTCATTCGCTGTCCGTCTGTTGACTTAACATAATTAATTCATGAGCGAGGTCAGGCGACCTAGTTACTGGTCCATGTGACTGCTGCCCTGACTTTGCTACTGGTTTCGAAACTGACAACATCGCTTCACCCACACCCCCTCCCATGTAGATGTGGTTGTGTGCTGATTAACTTCCTCACTTACAGGACTGCTTTAGACTATCTGCTTCGATCTGTACATTATTGAGTTATTTGTTCCGCTATGTTTGTTTACTTGATTGCTTGATTGACTCTTCATTCACCTATTGCTTATCTGTGCCAATACATACTCCTCTTACTTCTATTCTCGATTATTTGAAACTAGGGTCTCCTTGTACACATTGCCGAGATGAACGCCCACTGTTTCGAGATGATAGACCTGCCTCTCGAGATGTTTTTGCATGCCCACTTTATCGAGATGATCAACCTGCCTGCAGGTTATGTTCGCAATGCCCACTGTATCGAGATGATTGACCTGCCTGCAGGTTATGTTCAGCATGGCCACTGTATCGAGATGTTCGACCTGCCTGCAGGTTATGTTCGCAACGCCCACTGTATCGAGATGATTGACCTGCCTGCGGGTTATGTTCAGCATGGCCACTGTATCAAGATGTTTGACCTGCCTGCAGGTTATGTTTGCCATTAAATTTGTTGATAACTCATATACTTTTTGTTTTCTGTCCGAGTGAATAAATTATACTTACTGTATATACTTTTTCATGTTTAAATTATTAAAAACTAAACCTCTTCGTTGTTTCACACCCTCCTTGTTGTTCCGAATCCTTCTTACTTGTCCTGCCACGTCCCTCCTCACACTCCCACCCCTTCTCGCACCGCCGCCCTACACCTCCTCGCTGCCTCCCACCTCTTCTGCACCATCGACTTCCTGCGAGTCAATTAAAATCAGTTGTCATTAGGGATGAACAGGCACTATTGTGATTTTAAACGATAATACACAGTATTGCATGGTATATCATTATCAACACATATCAGTTAATACAGAATGACTTGTTTGGCTTAATCTAATGCAGTAACCTACCCTTCTTGTTCTACGAAATGCACGTGTTCAAACTTTTCATTTGGGTATGTCTTAGTTTTACTTTTTTTTATTTATTTTTTTTAATCTTCAAAGAGCCATAAACAATACGTTTGAATACTGTGATATTACACCTAATTATACCAGAATATATATATCTATATATAGGTTAAGTTAGACGAGACTTACCTGGGTATAGTTGAAGGATAACTTCTGTTTTACCGAGGGCTGTGCCCCTTGGTAGTCGCAGTACAGGGAGATGAAACAGTTCCGGTCTCAAGTCAATTTTTACCTAATTTGGAGGGTTAAATATGAGCTAAATGTCTATCTAGCAGTCTTACCTGAAACTAATTTTTTTTTTTTTTTTTTTTTGTAAGCTTATTTAATTTTTCATTAATTTGCAAATGAATACTTCTGTATCGCAAGGAGCGGGTTGGGAGCGCCCTGTACTGCGACTACCAAGGGGCACAGCCCTCGGTAAAACAGAAGTTATCCTTCAACTATACCCAGGTAAGTCTCGTCTAACTTAACCTATTTTACCTCGGGCTGTTGCCACCAAGGCATTCACAGCCCAGGGAGATTTTTACGTACCGAGTATTTAACTCGACTACTATTTAATTCCCTTCTCATAAAAGAACCATGATCGATATTGTAAAAGCTTGCGCTTAACCTTTCTTTATTGAGTTTATAACCAGAGTCAAGGATACAGACAGAGAAGCAGTAAATGTATCAAGAACAAAGACGGCAAAATGCTCTTTGAAGAAGATGAAATAAAGTCCAGATGGGAAGAATATGTAAACGAACTATACAATGATGACAGAGGGAACCCACCCACAATTGAGAAAGAAGATGGGAATATTATATTAGTATCAGAGGTTGAGAAGGCTATCAATGATCTAAAGGCAGGTAAGGCTCCTGGAAGTGACCAGATAACATCAGAAATGATAAAAGGACTAGATGAAGTGGGGATTCAAATCATTCATAAGCTAGTAACTGACATCTATGAGACTGGATTTATACCATTGAATATGAATGAATCCATATTTGTACGACTCCCAAAGAAGCTAAAACCAACATTGTGTACTGAGTACAGAACACTAAGCCTGATGAGTCATATGTTGAAGATGATCCTGAAAATAATTTTACTGAGAAACAGACAGAAAATTGAAGAACAAATCAGTAACGTACAAAGTGGGTTTATATCTGGAAGAGGTACACGTGAAGGGATTTTCAATATGAGAATGATTTGTGAACGTTATTGTGAAGTGAACCAGGATGTTTATGCCTGCTTTATTGACTATGAGAAGGCCTTCGACCGAGTCAATCATGAACTGTTAATCAAATGTTTACAAGATATTGGTGTCAATGGCAAAGACATTAAACTAATTGTGAACTTATACTGGACACAACGTGCATTTATAAAAATGGAGCAGGGCCTATCGGATGAAGTTATGATTAAACGAGGAGTTCGACAGGGGTGTGTATTGTCACCATGTCTATTTAACCTGTACACAGAGATGATTTTCAGACACATTGAAGATTGCAAGGGAGTGACAATAGGTGGCATGAACGTCAACAATCTTAGATATGCCGATGACAGTGTAATACTAGCAGACAGTGAGAAAAACCTACAAGATATAGTGAATAGAATCAATAAAGCTGGAATACTATTCAACATGAAGATGAATGCCAGGAAGACCAAAACAATGGTTATAAGTAAAAAGACAGATAAACCAAATGTCAATATAACCATAGATGGCACAAACATAGAACAAGTATCCGAATTCATATATCTCGGACAAAAGATTACAAATGATGGGAGATGTGAGGAAGAAATTAAAAGAAGGATAACAATAGCCCGAACAACATTCTCCAAAATGTATAGAGTGTTAACATCAAGTAAGATATTAATACAAACAAGGAAGCGTATTCTTCAGTGTTATGTGTGGTCTACTCTAATGTATGGGGCAGAGACATGGACAATCTCTAAGAAAATGTACAAACGTTTAGCAGCATTTGAGATGTGGACTTATCGAAGGATGATGAAATATCATGGACAAAGAAGATCACCAACAAAGAAGTTCTCAGAAAAATTAAAAATAAGAAAAGCTTGTTTGCCACTATACAGACAAAGAAACTTATTTATTTTGGCCACATCATTCGTCAGAGTTCAATATACCGTACATTGTTGGAAGGGAAGGTGAATGGCAGCAGAGGGAGAGGGAGACCAAGAACATCATGGTTTACAAATATTTCACAGTGGACAGGCTTGAATTATTCACAGTCTATCAGAACAGCACAACATCGGGACAAGTGGAGAACCATTGCATCCAACCCTCGACTAGAGGATGGAACTATTGATTGATTGATTGAACCAGAGTAACTCTGAACGATGTTTACAAGTTTACCAATCAATTGTTACACATTACTTATAATATTTGTCGTTGTATTACTTCATACAGACTAAACTCGCTTGTTTTTAGCGTTGTCCAACAACCTTTTGGCTACTTTGTTATGTTTCTCCACCTTCTTGTTATAGTGAAGAGCAAAAGATCTGGCCGTCTTCCAGCCTGCATGTTTTAGGATAGTGTTAACTGAAATTCCCAATGCTCTAGCCTTTGAAGCTGCCGCCCCTCAAGTTGAGTGCGGCCTAAACTCTTTTGTATTAACACCTGCCCTGTCAAGTAATTGAACAGTCCAACGTGCCAAAGTGTCCCTTGAAATTGGCGCATGTGGTCTTATGTAGCTAACTAAAAGTTGCTTTCCTATCCTTATGTCTTTTGTACGCCCTAAGTACGCTTTAAGAGCTCTAACAACACATATACGTGGGCACTCATCGTATGCATACAAAGATATTGACGACAATGGATCTCCGAGTCTATTTGACTTAAGTAATTTTTTCAGATGAAAAGTCACTTCTTTCTCCTGTTCCTCCAACCCCTCAATGGAGAGAGCAACAATGGTTTGTCCTCTATGTCCAGTTACCAAAAGTAACAGGATGACCAATTTTAACGTGAGTTCCTTGAGATTCAAATTCCTCTTTCCCGGCCAATTTTGTAGTAAATCAAACACTTTATTCACATCCCAAAACCTGGAGTACCTTGGTTTTGGCGGATTTTTTGCATACACTGACCGCATAAGCCAATGCACCAGCTGATGTTTGCCAATTGTTTGTCCATCCTCCCTGGGTAAAACCACCGACAAAGCACACCTTGCTGTGTTAATTGCACCAAACCCCAGCCCTTCCTCCGCTAGAGTCCTTAGGAACCGGCAAACTTGTGCCACTGAAGGTGCTAACGGTTTAACACCTTTCGTAATGCAAAACAGTCCCCACTTTTTTAACGCATTTGCATAAAGCTTAACCGTCCCTTCACGCCAAGTCGATGACACAATGAATTCCATCGTCGTTGGGTCTAACCCAAACGGTTGAAGATATCTTCTTATAAACGGAATACCGCCAAGGGGGTTGTTGACACGTCTCCCTTTTCCTCCAGTGGCCCCTGTGGGGCCAGATTGTTTAGTGCTCGAGGCAGAAATCGCTGTTCTCGACTCCACCTGTTGAGTGCAGCAAACCATGGTTGGCTTGGCCAATGCGGCGTTACTAGGATAGCATTGGCTTCCTCTATCCACAGTTTCCGGGCGACTCTTGCAATCATGCTGAATGGTGGAAACACATAGAAAAAATGATGTGACCATCCAAAGGTAAATGCATCTACCCTCCAAGACTCGGGTTCTGGTTTCCATGACACATATTTAGGAATTTTGAAATTTTTTCGCGAGGCAAACAAGTCTACCTCTGGTTTTCCCCAGAACCCACAAATTTTCTTGAAGATTTTTGGGGACAGTGCCCATTCAAGATGGTCCTTAAACTCCCGACTGTGCTTATCTGCTAAGACATTAAGCGAACCTGGGATGTAGGCCGCTGTGAGCCAAATCCGTTTCGCCTCCGCCCAATGCCAAATTAGCTGGGCCACTGCATTACATTCTGGAGACCTTGTGCCTCCCATTCTGTTTATATACGCCAACGTAGTCATATTGTCTGTATAAATCTGAATGTGTACTTCCTTTTCTGTTATCAAACTTTGCAATCCCAGCCATACGGCCCTTAATTCCAACACATTAATATGCGCATTTAATTCTACTTGCAACCATCTACCTCCTGTGGCTGTGCCTCCCCTGTGAGCGCCCCAGCCTTGGAGTGAGGCATCCGTTGTAATTTCGATCGATGGGTTGTCTAACCTAATTGGAGATGGGGAATTTCCCACTGCTTCCTCCCACCAACGGATGTCCTTCCACCCCTCTTCTGAAATGTTCATGGACCTTTCAAAGTTTCCCTTACTCAATTTTAATGCTTTATTTTTATTTATTTCTAATCCCTTAACATGAGCCTGCCCATAAAGCACAGCTGGCGTGTAAGCCGTCATGAGTCCCAGCATTGCTGCTACTCTTCTTATTTTTAATTTCTTTCCTTTTCCCAAATTTTCGACAAAAGTGTAAAATTTATTAATCTTGTCGGGTGTTAAGGAAACCTGCATTTTTACGGTATCCAGTTGGAACCCCAGAAACTTAATCATTTGAGTAGGTGTCTTTACCGATTTCGTCTTGTGGATGTGAAACCCCACCTCAGTCAGGATAGAGCACAGGTCATTAACCGCTTTTTTGCATTTGTCATAGCTGTCAGCAATGATAAACGAATCATCTATGTAAGGAAAAAGTACATGCCCTCTAGTTGCTAATTCACCGAAAATTGGCTTAATTATGCGTGTAAACATGCGTGGGGCTGGTGATAACCCATTGGGGAGACAGGTGTATTCAAACAGCTGCCCCTGCCATAAGAACCTCAGGAATTTCCTATGTTCTTGTGCTATCGGTATAGTATAATAAGCGTCCTTGAGGTCTATGCTGGCCATAAATGCCCCTGGTGTAATAAGGTCAATAGCCGTATTAAGTGAAAACATTTTGAAGTGTTGATATTCTACTAATTTATTTAACGTTGTTAAATCTAAAATAATTCTGAATGACCCATCTGGTTTCGGCCTCAGAAAAACATTAGAAATAAATTCTCCCTGCGTGTGTGTTGCCTTCACCACCCCTTTTTCACACAGTTTAACAACCTCTTTTGTTAACTGCAACCTCTCCTCTTCAGAAAATCTGAACGGGAACGGAGTCCTTGTTTGAACAGGGAATTCCAGAAAGGGTATAAACACTCCTTCTATAGCCGACAAGACCCAATGACAATTTGTTAACCTTTTCCAAACCTTAGTATGATTCATTACATTGCCCGCCAATTTATGAACAGTTACCCTATCCAAATCTGAGGGGGTTTCTTGAGCAGATGAAGTAAGGCGCACTACTTCATTCCCCCTCTGTGAAAACCCTGATGTTTCTGTCCGTTGGGTGTTTGCTGACGGTTCTGCGGGGTACGGTTGTAATCGTTCCAGTTGGTAGTGGCTCTGCCTACTCCCCTACCCCTGAAAGAGGGCGAGAAGTGTCTGGCCCCTCTAAATGCCTGCCTTTTCCTGAAGTCATTTCTGCCTCGCTTACCGCGTCCAAAGCCCAGGCTGTCACTTCTGCGCGTGGCTGGTGCCATCTGTCTTCCGCATTTACTTCCCGATTCTACCCTCTTCAGTAGTTGTGGTATCTGGCCCCCAAACATCTTGCTTTTGTCAAAGGCTTTGCCCTTATTCGCTTTCGGGGCGAGGAAAAGTGTGAACTCTTTCCCGTTCTTATCTTTAACCTTCTTCGAACGTGTTATTTCCTTGCCTGCCTCTGTTGTGACCGCCTTGAACACATTCTCGTACCTTCTGTACGTCAAGAAAGTACTGGCTGCAGCCAGTAGCTCAATCGCCTTGTTAAGGTCTGAGGCAAGTGAAGTGAAAACCTTCTCCTTCAGCATACAGTTGGCCACCGGAAGAATAGCCGTCAGAGCTGCTAACACTGCCCTCTGGCTTGTGTACATCACATTCTCTATTTTCATATTGTCCTCCGACATTGGGACTTCACTGTCCATTTCTTTAGGGCAAGACGCCTCGATGCCCTTAACGCCTGTGAATTTCTCCGCCCCTCTGAGTATCACCTGGCTTGAAGGTGTGGAAGTGACCTTCCAACGCCCTCCTTAACAAAGTGCACAGTCTCACTTTCTTGTCCGGTTTCGTTGGCCTATTCTTAGCCACCAGATCAAACTCTTTTGCCAGTGCTCCCGTGTGATTAGTGTCAGAATCAGAATCCTCTGATGACGAAGAGCTGGAGCTTGAGGAAGAAGACGAGGATACACGCTTCCTCTTTTTCTTGCCCTTTTTTGTCTTCTTATCCTTCCTTTTTCCCCATTAGCTCTTTTTCTGGCCTTATTATACCCGTCAGCCTCCGACACCTCAGAGTTTACTTTCTCCACTGATTTAAAGTGTCTACTATTCAGAGAAGACTCTGACTCACTAGTGCCTGGTGACAACTCATCCCGCCACATGGACTCATCTTCTGACTGTAAGTCTTGCGAGCCTGTCTGATCTCCCCAATTGGTCGACAGTTCTGCCAGTCTTTTCTCCAACAGAGAAGTGAGCCTGTCTTCCAGACTGGCAAGCTGTGCAGCGTCAACAAAATGATTCACCAATTGGTCCTGGGCCGTCTGAGTCTGCGATGTAGAAGGGCCCGGATTCTCACTCGGGCCATGCACCGCAATGTCATTACTGTCCGAATTACCAGACTGCCCCTGCCCAGACTCAGTGACAGCAGCCCCTTGCTGCGCTCTTCGTGAACTCTGTCTCGCCGCCATCTACAATATACAAGCGTAGAACCAAATCAGCGCTAATTGTGACGGTAACGGCAATTGCAACCATCTACACTCATAATATTACCTCTCTAATGCAATGCCCGGCGACACGATGTTTTTGGGTAAATAGTTTCCTATAAACCACCCGAATCATCCCAGTCAAAGACCCATGCCGACCTAGTCGAACACGCACATTGACAATGGAAGTCGAGCCAACTCGATCAATAAGCCTGGTGGTGACCATTGGGTCCCCTAACCTCTATTCCGTCAGCCGAAAAATGAATTTCATAGTCGCACTTCAAGAGTTTAGGTATAACCAAGACTAAGTTCATAGAGAACTCCCCAAACCGCCGTCATTCAGCCGTACGCTAAACATGCGAACGCACCAAAACAGCGGCCATTTTCACCCAACGGCAAACACGCCGTCACCCGATCCGGTAACCTACATAATTAACTAGGTCATAACGCTAACGTTTTACGGGTGCAGCGCGCTAAATCCTCCGGCGCTAATTAAATACCCACTCATATCCTCCGGATCGGTATAACCATGTAATTACCACATGTCTTTAATCTATAACCCTTAATAAAGTTATATAACACTTTTTGGGGTTTAAGACCAACTTAAACTCCCATAAAAAGATAAAAACGTAACTTGAAACAACTCAGCGTAATGTCTGAGTCTGTTGGATTTATGCTAATTGACTTGAGACCGGAACTGCTTCATCTCCCTGGGCTGTGAATGCCTTGGTGGCAACAGCCCGAGGTAAAATATATATATATATATCTGAATATATATATAAATATATATCCATGTATGGGTCGTTCTCTGAAGCTGTGTACCACGTTTATGACATGGGAGCCAACAAGGAAAACATTCCGAATAATAACAAATAACATTCCAAATAATAGCAGAACCCATATTCATATATATTATGTTATTGTCAGAGTTGAAAACAAGCTAGTTCATTTTTTTTTTAAATCTTATACAAATAAAGGATTGGGTTAAAATGTCCTGTGTAAATTGAAAATTAAGGACACATCCAGAACATCACTTTATTATACAAAAAACATTCAAGCAAGATTTTTTTGTATTACAGTTAAGCAAACAAAATTATGTCTTACAAGAAAAAAGTTGAAGCAAAGTTTTTTTTAAAGTTTGTGTTAATTTTGATATAAACGTGTAAATCTTTACATTTAAACTTAATCACATAAAAATACTTTTGATACACATTGTAGGATATATTAAAGCGCGCAGATTAAATACATATAGCATTGCTAACATACTGAATAGACAGAGGCAACAATCATTATTTGACTTACTATTAACAAAAGAAAGCATTAATAATGACCATCATAACATGGACACCAAATATCTGCTGGCCAGCTTTAGAGAACGACCCATGTATATATATTTATACATCTATGATACTGTATTAGTCTGAACATGAGCTCTACTATCACGCGGTAGCAGCGGAGACTACGAGGCCACCAGCGCAGTACCATTACACTGCGCTAGGTGGCGGCACGGGTAGCCACCGGTCAGACCCCAACTGCGCTGACATCAACTGCGTGTGGCTGACCCCCCACCCACACATACACCTATAGAGTAGATGTGGGATCTGGCGAGTCAAGGGGCGGGGCAGACAACTACTGACGCCGTGGAGAGCAGATGGTTCAATAAACCAAAGGTGAAGCGTACACTGAATTGAATCTTGGTGTTCTTCCGTGTGACTGCGTGAGCGAGAGAGAGTCGGAGGGCCGTCGGCCATTACAATACCTTTCATAAATGCATTCATATTGATATGAGTAAATTAATCTTGTGCGGAACCCCTTGAGCCCTTGGCCCCCTCCCTGCTCATGGTGGCTTTATAGTGTTGTCCTACTAGGTGACTGGGTTGCTGGCCCCATGGTCCAACATCCCACTGAGTCAGATTCTCTGATACTGAGCAAACCAGTCCTTGCCATGTCCTATTACATGCACAGTGCTGGTATAGTATCAATTAAGTACCAATGTTGTACGTCAATGGCTTAACTCTATCGGCTTTTCGAAGAATTACTTTGACAAATATTTTATTATAAAAGTCAAACTTATTAATAGAATAGAATTTCTCACTTTATTTGGGATTTGTCGTGTGGTTAAAAAAAAGAATGTGTGCATTATTTTATATTTTTTTACATTAAAATTCATACATAATTCTGAAATGGTCAAATGACAACAAAATTGATCAGATCAGAGGCAATTTTGAAGTGACCAAATTTGTGTCAAATGACAGCAAAATTGAACTCACAAAATAGAAGCACAATCACAAGCGGCAGTACGGCGCAGTTTTGTGTTGGGGAAATCTCAAAGCTGTTTAAGCAGTATTACCCTATCTGGTTTTCTTAGGGCAGTACTTGGCTGTCAGGTAGGAAGAGTGTACATACCTGCTCCTCCGAATAGTTGATGATGCGAATGATGTATTCGCCTTGCAAGTAGCCAGAGATAGAATCCTTTTTGGGTGGAGCAGGGACGTCGGTCTTGAGCAGGTCTGGTTAGAGAAAAAGACCACAGAATTAAACACCTGAAGGGGAAACAAGCAAAAGCGCTTTAAAGTTTCATGGTCCCCGAGGCGAAGGCCACCGTCAGGGCCTCCCTCCATATGGCATGGAGGGTGAACGGTGCGCGGCCTCCGCGCGCCAGTTGGACCTCGTGCCACCTCCTGGCCAGGTATGGGATACCCACACCAGTACGCCACCTGGCGGCGGGGGGGGGGGGGGAGGGGAAGGGGAAGGGGCCGTGCCGACCCGCGTGCCCCGCAATGACCCCGAATGAGCACTCGCTCATTCAACACAATTAATCGTTGGAGTCTCTGGTAATTTGTGGTTTATTGGTTATCTAGTTGCAATCGTATTATTGGGTAAGTAGTTGTTAGATAGTGTCGGCAAGTATTGTTGGTTAAGTAGTTACTATGGAGTTTCAGTCATATTGTTGGGTAAGTAATTGTTAGTGTCGGCTAATATCATTGGGTAAGTAGTTGTTAGATAGTGTCGGCAAGTATTGTTGGTTAAGTAGTTACTATGGAGTTTCAGTCATATTGTTGGGTAAGTAATTGTTAGTGTCGGCTAATATCATTGGGGAAGTAGTTGCTATGTCGTCTCAGTCATACGATTGGGTAAGCACAGTAAAACATCTCTAACCGACCACCTCCACAGATCGACCACTCCCCTATACCGATCGCTTTTTTGGGTCCCAACAATACCATTGTCACCATATTTTAACCCCTTAAACCGACCACTTCCCTGAATGGACCACTGAGGTCAGTCCCAAGGTCGGTCGACATGAAGAGGTTTTGCTATAGTCGTTATCTAGTTTTAGTCATATTGTTGGGTATGTAGTTGTAATTGCTGGTCTCTGCCGTATTGTTGGATAACTAATTCTTATCTAGCCTCAGCTACAGTATTGGGTAAGTAATAATTAGATAATGTCAATTGTATTGTTGGGTAATTAATTACTTGTAGTTGTGAAGTTGACCAAATATAGACATGCTGAGTCTTTATCCCTACGTCACTGAATTATTGCACATGAGCTATACCTGGTTGGCGGAAGAAACTAATAAACATAATAAAAAATCCAAAGAAAATCAGTAGTACTAGTACTTGAAGCTGGCTTATGGTCTTGGTTCTTTGCTTTTTATTTATATATTTATTAATTTCTTTGTTTATGTGTATATTTATTGTTCACACTGCTTTGGATAGGCACACCAATAACAACAAAAAAAACAGCAAACTGAGATTCACTATATTCAGTGTTTTCCATTTTGCCTGCCTATCAAAAACAAGTTTTTCCCGATCTGGTGCTTTTTTTGTATGTGCCAGTAATACAATTAAGCACATAAATATATAGAAACGTGTTATGCCCGGTACACACCTACCGTTTGTGTGCGCACACCTCCCGTATACGATCGAAAACTGCCCGTTTTGCCCACAAAAATCGCTTGGTGTGCGCTCCCCGCGCACACCTAGCGATTGCGATTCGCGCTTAAAACTCATTTTTAGTGCTAAAAGCGGCCGTTTACGATTGCGATTCGCGATTCAAAAAACGAATCGGCCCGTTTTCAGTTTTAAGCGGGTCGGGTCGAGTCGCGAGTTTTAGTGCGCGAATCCTATACGGGAGGTGTGTACTAGGCATTATTGGGAATTCATCGGTTAGCTTATTTAATACTGTTTACATTTCTTGCCTGTCTGGTGTCTTTCGGTATTATCACAAATTGCTTGGAGTTGAGTCCCAGTTGGAATACTAGTGGTTTTATTTATCCAGTTCTTTTCACAATGTTGGAAGTTATTTACATAATAGATGTCTAGTATATGCGCTTAGCTCGGTTGGCAGAAATAACCAATAGGGCCAAGGAAAGGTTATAAACTGCATACATAAAAAGACATAACTGCATTGGTCAGTCATAGGCATTGACAACAACCTAAGCTGAAATTCAATGCATTTGACAGTTTTCCTCCAGTTTGACCTGTGTTCAATTCCAACCAGTGGTCCACAACTCGTTCATCAAAGGCTGTTGTATGTGCTGTCCTGTCTGTGGAAAAGTGCATATAAAAGACCCCTTGCTGCTTATCGGAAAGAGTAGCCTATGTGGTGGTAGCAGGTTTCCTCCAAAGAAATATGTCAGAATGACCATATGTTTGACGTCCAATAGCTGATGATAAACATCAATTTGCTCTAGAGCCGTCATTAAATACTTTAACTGCTTAATACTACAGAATAGACAAGCTGTACACTCACATTTGTACTCTTCGATTGTACAGAGTATGTGTTGTTCATGGAACACTTGGTATGGAAACATTGTTCCGATGATGGGCAGGCGCAAGAGGCTGGGTGGTGGGGCGGCCGGGTTAGCACGAGAAGTGATGAATTCACGTGACTTTGTGAATTGGCTTTTGGAGAAGTTGGGGACGTTGATGGGGGCGACGCGGTGACCACGACTGAAGCGCAGGCGACCCAGGCACCGCACCGCCTAAGGCAGCGCCATCCATGCACAAGCAGGCAGGGGGTCCTGCAGGAAGGGCACCATGTTAGCGGTTAGGCTTTGCAATTGAAGAGTTCAGGCGCAAAACCGAATAAACGCCAGTCCAAAAATGTAAGTAAAATAAAAGATTTGTACATGAAAGTTATTTTAATTCTTATTAATTCCAATTTGCTTGTGATGAAAAAGGTCATGGAGCAATTATCAAAAAGCAGGAAATGTAAAGAAATGAACGTTTTGAAGGTTTGACTCCAATGTTCACCTCAATTTTTGGATTGGCGTTTACGGGTTTCTGCGTGTGAATTCCTCAATTTATTTAAGGGGAACACATTACATGACGAAACATCCTTGTGGCATATGGAAGTGTCACGAGACAAACATGGCATCGTATGCTGTTGCTATTTTACTAGAAGTTGAAAATGCATCACAAAATATTCCAGTGGACTGTGGAAGTATTGGGAGACCAATATGTGAACATACGTTATATATTAAATTCAATCCAATACTTTATTTCAATCTCAGAATTATGGCAGTTATATAAATTGGTCCATCATAGGTACATATGAAAATAAATTTGAATAAGATACAAGTAATAGTAGGAATACTAACCATTATCAAAATATTGGTCTACATACAATAGTTTGTACCAATGCCTCCATATGGTAAAGGTAAATCTGAGTTGACTCTCACCTATTTTCACAAGTCTCTGTATTATAGCATTTTATGACTTATCAAGTCTAGTAATAAATTTGGATATTCAATTCCTGATAACAGCCTGGAAGGCTGGCACATCAATATTGGCAAATAGCTGACTAGCACTGTGATACCGAGGTAGGTGAAGTAATAACATGATATGCTACATGCAGTTTTCTAATGCTACACATTCTATAGTTCCACCAAATCTGGTCAGTACACAAGGGAGTACAGAAAGTCCTAAATAGATTGACCTTAACATCATCTGTACACACATGAAATTGTATATGCTACATGCAGCTTTCTAATGCACTATACAAGGGAGTACGGAAAGTCCTAAATAAATTGACCTTAAAATCAGCTGTACACACATGACATTTCCTGATGAGCATCTTTGCTTGAACATATAACTTACAACACTGTCTATTAATATCCATGTCATCTCTAAAGTCATCAGTCATGAAGTGTCCTAAGTTTTTTTACTTTGGTAGAGATTGACAGGGGAGCACCAGTTTAAACTAAATTAGGAAATACAGTATCCTTCCTATATTTTGAAAGAATGATCCGTATGTATGTATGTATATATATATATAT
>CM059188.1:69030043-69054179 GCA_030323885.1 Branchipolynoe longqiensis
CTATAGTGAAGGATATGGGACTATGTAACTTTAAAGTGTTGAGCCTATAGTGAAGGATATGGGACTATGTAACTTTAAAGTGTTGGTCCTATAGTGAAGGATATGGGACTATGTAACTTTAAAGTGTTGAGCCTATAGTGAAGGATATGGGACTATGTAACTTTAAAGTGTTGAGCCTATAGTGAAGGATATGGGACTATGGAACTTTAAAGTGTTGGGCCTATAGTGAAGGATATGGGACTATGTAACCTTAAAGTGTTGAGCCTATAGTGAAGGATATGGGACTATGTAACTTTAAAGTGTTGGGCCTATAGTGAAGGATATGGGACTATGTAACTTTAAAGTGTTGAGCCTATAGTGAAGGATATGGGACTATGTAACTTTAAAGTGTTGAGCCTATAGTGAAGGATATGGGACTATGTAACTTTAAAGTGTTGAGCCTATAGTGAAGGATATGGGACTATGTAACTTTAAAGTGTTGAGCCTATAGTGAAGGATATGGGACTATGTAACTTTAAAGTGTTGAGCCTATAGTGAAGGATATGGGACTATGTAACTTTAAAGTGTTGAGCCTATAGTGAAGGATATGGGACTATGTAACTTTAAAGTGTTGAGCCTATAGTGAAGGATATGGGACTATGTAACTTTAAAGTGTTGAGCCTATAGTGAAGGATATGGGACTATGTAACTTTAAAGTGTTGAGCCTATAGTGAAGGATATGGGACTATGTAACCTTAAAGTGTTGAGCCTATAGTGAAGGATATGGGACTATGTAACTTTAAAGTGTTGAGCCTATAGTGAAGGATATGGGACTATGTAACTTTAAAGTGTTGAGCCTATAGTGAAGGATATGGGACTATGTAACTTTAAAGTGTTGGGCCTATAGTGAAGGATATGGGACTATGTAACCTTAAAGTGTTGAGCCTATAGTGAAGGATATGGGACTATGTAACTTTAAAGTGTTGGGCCTATAGTGAAGGATATGGGACTATGTAACTTTAAAGTGTTGAGCCTATAGTGAAGGATATGGGACTATGTAACTTTAAAGTGTTGAGCCTATAGTGAAGGATATGGGACTATGTAACTTTAAAGTGTTGAGCCTATAGTGAAGGATATGGGACTATGTAACTTTAAAGTGTTGAGCCTATAGTGAAGGATATGGGACTATGTAACTTTAAAGTGTTGAGCCTATAGTGAAGGATATGGGACTATGTAACTTTAAAGTGTTGAGCCTATAGTGAAGGATATGGGACTATGTAACTTTAAAGTGTTGAGCCTATAGTGAAGGATATGGGACTATGTAACTTTAAAGTGTTGAGCCTATAGTGAAGGATATGGGACTATGTAACTTTAAAGTGTTGGGCCTATAGTGAAGGATATGGGACTATGTAACTTTAAAGTGTTGAGCCTATAGTGAAGGATATGGGACTATGTAACTTTAAAGTGTTGAGCCTATAGTGAAGGATATGGGACTATGTAACTTTAAAGTGTTGAGCCTATGGTGAAGGATATGGGACTATGTAACTTTAAAGTGTTGAGCCTATAGTGAAGGATATGGGACTATGTAACTTTAAAGTGTTGAGCCTATAGTGAAGGATATGGGACTATGTAACTTTAAAGTGTGGAGCCTATAGTGAAGGATATGGGACTATGTAACTTTAAGTGTTGAGCCTATAGTGAAGGATATGGGACTATGTAACTTTAAAGTGTTGGCCTATAGTGAAGGATATGGGACTATGTAACTTTAAAGTGTTGAGCCTAGTAAGGATGGGACTATGTAACTTTAAAGTGTTGAGCCTATAGTGAAGGATATGGGACTATGTAACTTTAAAGTGTTGAGCCTATAGTGAAGGATATGGGACTATGTAACCTTAAAGTGTTGAGCCTATAGTGAAGGATATGGGACTATGTAACTTTAAAGTGTTGGGCCTATAGTGAAGGATATGGGACTATGTAACTTTAAAGTGTTGAGCCTATAGTGAAGGATATGGGACTATGTAACTTTAAAGTGTTGAGCCTATGGTGAAGGATATGGGACTATGAAACTTTAAAGTGTTGAGCCTATAGTGAAGGATATGGGACTATGTAACGTTAAAGTGTTTAGCCTATAGTGAAGGATATGGGACTATGTAACTTTAAAGTGTTGAGCCTATGGTGAAGGATATGGGACTATGTAACCTTAAAGTGTTGGTCCTATAGTGAAGGATATGGGACTATGTAACTTTAAAGTGTTGAGCCTATTGTGAAGGATATGGGACTATGTAACCGTAAAGTGTTGGTCCTATAGTGAAGGATATGGGACTATGTAACTTTAAAGTGTTGAGCCTATAGTGAAGGATATGGGACTATGGAACTTTAAAGTGTTGAGCCTATTGTGAAGGATATGGGACTATGGAACTTTAAAGTGTTGAGCCTATAGTGAAGGATATGGGACTATGTAACTTTAAAGTGTTGGTCCTATAGTGAAGGATATGGGACTATGTAACTTTAAAGTGTTGGTCCTATAGTGAAGGATATGGGACTATGTAACGTTAAAGTGTTGAGCCTATAGTGAAGGATATGGGACTTGTAACTTTAAAGTGTTGAGCCTATAGTGAAGGATATGGGACTATGTAACTTTAAAGTGTTGAGCCTATAGTGAAGGATATGGGACTATGTAACTTTAAAGTGTTGAGCCTATAGTGAAGGATATGGGACTATGTAACTTTAAAGTGTTGAGCCTATAGTGAAGGATATGGGACTATGTAACTTTAAAGTGTTGAGCCTATAGTGAAGGATATGGGACTATGTAACTTTAAAGTGTTGAGCCTATAGTGAAGGATATGGGACTATGTAACTTTAAAGTGTTGAGCCTATAGTGAAGGATATGGGACTATGTAACTTTAAAGTGTTGAGCCTATAGTGAAGGATATGGGACTATGTAACTTTAAAGTGTTGGCCTATAGTGAAGGATATGGGACTATGTAACTTTAAAGTGTTGAGCTATGTGAAGATGGGCTATGTACTTAGTGGGCCCTATAGTGAAGGATATGGGACTATGTAACCTTAAAGTGTTGAGCCTATAGTGAAGGATATGGGACTATGTAACTTTAAAGTGTTGAGCCTATAGTGAAGGATATGGGACTATGTAACTTTAAAGTGTTGGTCCTATAGTGAAGGATATGGGACTATGTAACTTTAAAGTGTTGAGCCTATAGTGAAGGATATGGGACTATGTAACTTTAAAGTGTTGAGCCTATAGTGAAGGATATGGGACTATGTAACCTTAAAGTGTTGGGCCTATAGTGAAGGATATGGGACTATGTAACTTTAAAGTGTTGAGCCTATAGTGAAGGATATGGGACTATGTAACTTTAAAGTGTTGAGCCTATAGTGAAGGATATGGGACTATGTAACTTTAAAGTGTTGAGCCTATAGTGAAGGATATGGGACTATGTAACTTTAAAGTGTTGAGCCTATAGTGAAGGATATGGGACTATGTAACCTTAAAGTGTTGAGCCTATTGTGAAGGATATGGGACTATGTAACTTTAAAGTGTTGAGCCTATAGTGAAGGATATGGGACTATGGAACTTTAAAGTGTTGAGCCTATAGTGAAGGATATGGGACTATGTAACTTTAAAGTGTTGAGCCTATAGTGAAGGATATGGGACTATGTAACGTTAAAGTGTTGAGCCTATAGTGAAGGATATGGGACTATGTAACTTTAAAGTGTTGAGCCTATAGTGAAGGATATGGGACTATGTAACTTTAAAGTGTTGAGCCTATAGTGAAGGATATGGGACTATGTAACTTTAAAGTGTTGAGCCTATAGTGAAGGATATGGGACTATGTAACCTTAAAGTGTGGAGCCTATAGTGAAGGATATGGGACTATGTAACTTTAAAGTGTTGGTCCTATAGTGAAGGATATGGGACTATGTAACCTTTAAGTGTTGAGCCTATAGTGAAGGATATGGGACTATGTAACTTTAAAGTGTTGGTCCTATAGTGAAGGATATGGGACTATGTAACTTTAAAGTGTTGAGCCTATAGTGAAGGATATGGGACTATGTAACTTTAAAGTGTTGAGCCTATAGTGAAGGATATGGGACTATGCAACTTTAAAGTGTTGAGCCTATAGTGAAGGATATGGGACTATGTAACTTTAAAGTGTTGAGCCTATAGTGAAGGATATGGGACTATGTAACTTTAAAGTGTTGAGCCTATAGTGAAGGATATGGGACTATGTAACTTTAAAGTGTTGAGCCTATAGTGAAGGATATGGGACTATGTAACGTTAAAGTGTTGAGCCTATAGTGAAGGATATGGGACTATATAACGTTAAAGTGTTGGTGCTATAATGAAGGATATGGGACTATGGAACTTTAAATTGTTGAGCCTATAGTGAAGGATATGGGACTATGTAACTTTAAAGTGTTGAGCCTATAGTGAAGGATATGGGACTATGTAACTTTAAAGTGTTGAGCCTATAGTGAAGGATATGGGACTATGTAACTTTAAAGTGTTGAGCCTATAGTGAAGGATATGGGACTATGGAACTTTAAAACTGTTGAGCCTATAGTGAAGGATATGGGACTATGTAACTTTAAAGTGTTGAGCCTATAGTGAAGGATATGGGACTATGGAACTTTAAAAGTGTTGAGCCTATAGTGAAGGATATGGGACTATGTAACTTTAAAGTGTTGAGCCTATAGTGAAGGATATGGGACTATGTAACCTTAAAGTGTTGAGCCTATTGTGAAGGATATGGGACTATGAAACTTTAAAGTGTTGGGCCTATAGTGAAGGATATGGGACTATGTAACCTTAAAGTGTTGAGCCTATAGTGAAGGATATGGGACTATGTAACTTTAAAGTGTTGAGCCTATAGTGAAGGATATGGGACTATGTAACTTTAAAAGTGTTGGGCCTATAGTGAAGGATATGGACTATGTAACGTTAAAGTGTTGAGCCTATAGTGAAGGATATGGGACTATGTAACTTTAAAGTATTGAGCCTATAGTGAAGGATATGGGACTATGTAACTTTAAAAGTGTTGGGCCTATAGTGAAGGATATGGACTATGTAACGTTAAAGTGTTGCACCTCTAGTGAAGGATATGGGACTATGTAATTTTAAAGTATTGAGCCTATAGTGAAGGATATGGGACTATGTTAAAATGTTGGGCCTATAGTGAAGGATATGGACTATGTAACGTTAAAGTGTTGAGCCTATAGTGAAGGATATGGGACTATGTAACTTTAAAGTGTTGAGCCTATAGTGAAGGATATGGGACTATGTACCTTTAAAGTATTGAGCCTATAGTGAAGGATATGGGACTATGTAACTTTAAAAGTGTTGGTCCTATAGTGAAGGATATGGGACTATGTAACGTTAAAGTGTTGAGCCTATAGTGAAGGATATGGGACTATGTAACGTTAAAGTGTTGAGCCTATAGTGAAGGATATGGGACTATGAAACTTTAAAGTGTTGAGCCTATAGTGAAGGATATGGGACTATGTAACGTTAAAGTGTTGAGCCTATAGTGAAGGATAGGGGCTGGGAGTGGCAGTAATTTACCTTCAGCGATCGTGCAGGCTGTGTCTCATTTCCAGCCCTTTATGAAGGACAACAAAAAAAAGGACAACAATAAATAGGACAAAAAAAGAAGAAGCCAGAACTCGGTATTTCGGGATCGCTGAAATATGAGTTGAGGCTTTACTTTAGACATTACGTGCCGTGGGGGTTTTATTTGGTGTTGTCATAAAGCGTGCGTGATATTGGTGATGTGTGCAGCAACCCGAGAATGTTAATTAATGTATGGGTGGCGAATCTATCTACTATTTATAGCAACATCTCCTGTGACAGTGGTGTTGTAACCAGCATGCTGGTATGTTACTCACTGTATGGGTTGTGAATCTAGCTCCTATTTCTGAACCATTTCGAAAATTTGTTTTATTTAACGGCGCCTCTAGCTGCCTAGAGCTCAATTAAATTTTTTCATTGGCTATCCGACGTCAAAGATATGGTCATTCGGACATATTTCTTTAGAGGAAGCCCACTGCCGCCACATAGGCTACTCTTTCCGATAAGCAGCGAGGGGTCTTTTATATGCATTTCCCCACAGACAAGACAGCACATACCACAGCCTTTGATGATGAACCAGTTGTGGACCACTGGTTGCAACATCTACAGCATTGGTGCTGGGACCAGAATGCAGGGTATGTCATGCAATGTATGGCTTGTGAATCTAGTGACAGTGCATACTCATGTGACAGTGCACACTCATGTGACAGTGTATACTCATGTGACAGTGTATACTCATGTGACAGTGCATACTCATGTGACAGTGCATAATCATGTGACAGTGCACACTCATGTGACAGTGCGCACTCATGTGACAGTGCACACTCATGTGACAGTGCACACTCATGGTCTCCTTAAAGGAGAAGGTTGTTCAGCCAATTTCAAATTCAAGCATCTAGTCACATTATTATTAACCTAGTTAACTTGCCTCTATCAAGAATTATAATCCTCATCGAGAATGAATAAAAGCACATTCTTTGTTATATGTGATATTCCTGGCATGGCTTTCTGCATTTTTCCGAGTTTTTTTCATGTTGTTTTGGATTTAAATCTTTTTTGTTTATTTTTTAAATATTTTTTGATAGATTTGGGCATTGGCAATTTGCTAATAAAGCCTCCTTCTCTCGTAGAAAGGTTGATTCGGGAAGTGACAGGTGGAGGGTACCATTTACACTACTCGGGCATTAGGGAATTGGTGGCCAGTATCGCACAAAGAAAGTGCCCGTAGTTGTGTGGGTCCTTCGGGGAATTAGAGCAAGTATGCACGGGGTGGCCGAATGAGTTCAGCACCCTCTTCCTATTTAAAGCAGGATGTGGAATTCGAAGCTCAGGTTCGAACCCTGGCCAAGTCAAATCAAATATCTTATTAATACTTGTCACAACCTAGTTTGGCGCTGGATATTCCTAGGAGATGGCCAAAGAAAAACAACAGTGGAATGAGGTGGACCACGAGGTGGACCATGAGGTGGACCAATTGTCCGCAATTTCAATTTCAATTGCCGAACCAATGAATGTAACAACAACAAAATACAGAATCAAAATGAGCAGTACCTAAACCATTGATTTCGTAGTTCTCACTTTACTAGGTGTTAACCATTTCCCTCCCACAATCTAAAAAGGGAAGTTTGTTTTATTTAACAACGCTTCTAGAGCGCATTGATTTTTATCATGGGCTATTGGACATCAAGCATATGGTCAGTCTGACATATTTCTTTAGGGGAAACCTGTTGCTGCCACTTAGGCTACTCTTTCTAGGTAGCAACAAGTACCAACTTTGGAAGTCTTCGATTTGACTCCACTAGGGTTCAGTTTAGGCACAAAAACCGACAGAAACCATTCAGGCCAAACTAAAACCATGACGACCAGGTCTAAAGCTGCCACCATTCCAATAATCAAATCCAGTTTGTTGTACAAACTAACACATCCCCTTTATAATTGGTCTGTTGGTTGTTGGAGCTTTACATCCTGGCAACATTTAAGTTAAAATCAGGACAGGTACCGACTTTTGACAGTGCACACTCATAGGGACTTTATAGTGCTACCCCACTGGGAAATCAGGCTGCCGGCACCATGACCTGTTACACCACTCGGTCACATTATCCTGATACTGAGCCAACCTGTCCTTTGTCTATCCTATTAATGCTGAGCGCCGGACTAGGAAGCGACAAGTATACATTTGATAAGTCATTGGTTTGACTCGACCGGGAACGGAACTCCCGATCTCCCTCACGCGAGTCCTGCGCTCTACCGACTTGGCCACTGCGCCCTTTATAATAAATGAAATTGATATGCTTTATCTGTAAGGCGCAACAATAAATTGTATTTAACAGAGAACAACTAATATGGATCTGCAGCACTGGATGGGCACCACCAAAGGCGGTCCCATGCGGCCAGGAGTTGGCTTCTGATGGGGAGTGGTCGGGCCACATCACGGGGGATCAAAGGGGTGGGTGGGTGGGAAGGCGGGGCAGCACGAGGGGTGGAGAGATAAATGTAATTGAGGAGCCTAACCCCGGGTCCTCAAAGAGGGCTGGGGGATGCTGATTGGTCGGTTCAGTTTTACACCCCATCAAGACCCTAGGCTATTCGTGGACAGCTACCGACTTGTGACAGCGCACACTCATAGTGATTTTATAGTGCTGCCTCACTGAGAGATCAGGCCGCCGACACCATGACCTGATATCGCGCACAGTCACATTATCATGACACTGTGTAACCAGTCCTTGTCCCAACCTAGCAATGCCAAGTGCTAGGCAGCGACAAGTACGAATTTTGTATGTCATTGGTTTGACTCGGCCAGGATCCGAACTTCAGACCTTCCACATGGGAAGCCAGTTCTCCACCAATTAAAAGTCTACTAATCTACATGATTTCATAAATTCTTCACTCTAAAAGGAGCGAGCTATGATACATAAGTATAGGAAAAAAATATTTAGCAATTTAACTTCCAAAATCATGTGGTTGTTTCCCTAGACCTCGCCTCCCGACACCTTTCTAATGGGTTCTTTAGCAGCTCTGTCACAGTGACAGTGCTGTGGGAGTAACTGAAAAGAGCAGCTCTGTGTGATCTAATTAGACCACACTATATGCACTGCTCTCTAGTCTGAAAGTCATGTGGAATTGGATCCAATACCAATGGGAGTTCTATTTGATTGGCTCTTGTTGTCTAGATGCTGATAACGGCTAACTTTGTTTGTTGTTGAGTGATGTCCTAGCAACATCAAAGGTCATATCAGAATGGGGTTAATGTCTGAGTGGTATCAAAGCATGCATGTACAAGTTCATCGTCTGAGGTCCAGGCGACTGACTATATGCGTAGATGGTATCTCAGCGAGACAGCACTAAAAAGCAACCAAAAGCACTGTCACAAGTCGTTGCACAATGTGTTGTACACGCATATGTTGCTAGGGGGGTGAAACTCCAATCACTAATTTACAGAGCTCTACATACAACTGTAGTAGTCTGCACTAGCCTCTGAGGCAAGGAGCCAAATAGACAGGTAGGAGTAGGTAGGGTGACTGCATCAGGGAGCTTAGGTTTACATGCAAGCCCAGTAATGTCATGAAGGGTGGGTTTGAATCCTGTTTTGTGCGCAGTATTTCCCATTTTCACCCCTCCCATGACACATCCATCGAGTTGAGCCAATTCCAGTTTACACGGGGAACTGGAACAGAAATCGTTTATCATGTTATAGACGGCATTCAAAATGTCCACCCGTTATTGCTACCCAAAGTTCACACCCATCTAAAGCAACATATTTGTTTAAAGCTATATTTTCAAGACAAATAAGATTACCCAGTTTTAAATCGTGCATATTCAACTTAGATACTGGGGCACTTATTGCCCATTTGTTGCTGCATAGAAGGACTACTAAGTTAATTTAATAGAATTTGTTACTGATGAAGCCTAGGGGGTCAGGAATTCCAATGCGCTTCTACATTAATTTATAAAAATGACAGGTCAACAGCTTTGACAGTACTGTAGTCAAGAGTTTATTTATGACGTCATAAATGAAGGCAACACACTAACTGTACCCTACATATGATCACCGGTTTGGACAAGGCGTCACCTGGCGGAATAAAATGCACTATTTTCCTTTCCAAAATTATCGGTGAAGATTTGGCAAAGTCAATGTTAGTTAAATTAACAAATTAAGAAACGTTGTAAACTTAGCTGAAAATCCCAACACCAATCTTTGATTAACATATTACAATACAACATAAAGTGTATTTATGAGAATTACAATGTCCTTTATTGTGCACCTTTAACAGCCTAATCACCATCACGCAGCAGAAAATAGTAGCAGAGTAACACTGGCAGCTATGCGAGACCAGTGTAGCCGAGGTGCCGCGGAATCAGGATTATACCTGCCTCTACTTTGCTGATACCTATCACACAAACGGAATCCATTTACCAGCAACGTTCCCATTGTCTAAAGATATCTTCTTATATATATATATAGGTGTGGGCGTACTATGGGATACAGTAAAAGATACTTGTCATAAGATGATAAGCATTGTTCAATGAATTTAAGTTTCTACCATCTTTTAATATTATTATATTAAGTTGATTGTTATAATCGACCTTACTTTTGGTTGGAGTAACTTTTATTGAAAAATGGCTAACATTTGAGATATTTGCATATATAGAAACATGACAAATTACTTTTGCCATATGTGTTAAAAGTCTGACAACATCGGCTTCAGCAGTAACAGTTTTTTTGTGCATGTTTAAAACAATATTTCTTATTGATTAAAATGAATTTGTGTTCTGTCCTATTCATCAACACATGCTTAATAAATACACTTGTGTGGGTGGTGAGTGTGAGAGTGGGCGTTGTTCCAATATAGCCTAAGAGTTTTAGTTTAAACAAATTGAAAGTTTCATCGGACTAGGCAGCTTTAAATCATTCAACGGATCTTCAACAGGCAAGCAGCGGTGTGCCCAAGCAGTGTGTCGTGGTGGCATGGTGGCAATGTGGCATTTTGGCGGTGTGGCCTTATGGCATTGTGGCATGGTGGCATTGTGGCATTGTGGCATGGTGGTATTGTGACATTGTGGCATTGCGGCGTTGTACAATTGCGGCATTGTGGCATGGTGGCATTGTGGAATTGTGGCATTGTGGCATGGTTGCATGGTGGCATTGTGGCATCGGGTGTTATGGCATGATGACCTGGTGGTGTTGTGGCATTGTGGTATTGTAGCATGGTGGCATTGTTACATTGTCGCATTGTGACGCTGTGGAATTGCGGTGTTGTAGTATAATGGAATTGTGGCATTGTGGCGTTGTAGCATGGTGGGGTTGTGGCATTATGGCATTGTGGCATTGTGGTATGGTGTCATTGTGGCGTTGTCGTGTGGTGGTGTTGTGGCATTGTGGTGTTGTAGCATGGTGGGTTTGTGGCATTGTGGCATTGTGGTGTGGTAGCATTGTGGAATTGTGGTTTTGTGGTGGTGTGGCGTTGGAGCATTGTGGTGTTGTAGTATTGTGGTGTTTTGGCATTGTGGTGATGTGGTGTTGAGGTGTTGTGGCATGATGGCATTATGGCGTGGTTCTAGTCTTGTCAGTCGCCACCTATCTATAGCTCCTCTGGTATTCTGTGTTGTAGTTGTGACACTCTGACCTCACCTATCATTAGCTCCTCTGGTATTCTGTGTTGTAGTTGTGACACTCTGAGCTAACCTATCTATAGCTCCTCTGGTATTCTGTGTTGTAGTTGTGACACTCTGACCCCACCTATCTATAGCTCCTCTGGTATTCTATGTTGTAGTTGTGACACTCTGACCTCACCTATCTATAGCTCCTCTGGTTTTCTGTGTTGTAGTTGTGACACTCTGACCCCACCTATCTATAGCTCCTCTGGTATTCTATGTTGTAGTTGTGACACTCTGACCTCACCTATCTATAGCTCCTCTGGTATTCTATGTTGTAGTTGTGACACTCTGACCTCCCCTATCTATAGCTCCTCTGGTATTCTGTGTTGTAGTTGTGACTCTCTGACCTCCCCTATCTATAGCTCCTCTGGTATTCTGTGTTGTAGTTGTGACACTCTGACCTCACCTATCATTAGCTCCTCTGGTATTCTGTGTTGTAGTTGTGACTCTCTGACCTCACCTATCTATAGCTCCTCTGGTTTTCTGTGTTGTAGTTGTGACACTCTGACCCCACCTATCTATTGCTCCTCTGGTATTCTATGTTGTAGTTGTGACACTCTGACCTCACCTATCATTAGCTCCTCTGGTATTCTGTGTTGTAGTTGTGACACTCTGAGCTAACCTATCTATAGCTCCTCTGGTATTCTGTGTTGTAGTTGTGACACTCTGACCCCACCTATCTATAGCTCCTCTGGTATTCTATGTTGTAGTTGTGACACTCTGACCCCACCTATCTATAGCTCCTCTGGTTTTCTGTGTTGTAGTTGTGACACTCTGACCCCACCTATCTATAGCTCCTCTGGTATTCTATGTTGTAGTTGTGACACTCTGACCTAACCTATCTATAGCTCCTCTGGTATTCTATGTTGTAGTTGTGACACTCTGACCTAACCTATCTATAGCTCCTCTGGTATTCTGTGTTGTAGTTGTGACACTCTGACCTCACCTATCTATAGCTCCTCTGGTATTCTGTGTTGTAGTTGTGACACTCTGACCTAACCTATCATTAGCTCCTCTGGTATTCTGTGTTGTAGTTGTGACACTCTGACCTCACCTATCTATAGCTCCTCTGGTATTCTGTGTTGTAGTTGTGACACTCTGACCCCACCTATCTATAGCTCCTCTGGTATTCTGTGTTGTAGTTGTGACACTCTGACCTAACCTATCTATAGCTCCTCTGGTATTCTGTGTTGTAGTTGTGACACTCTGACCCCACCTATCTATTGCTCCTCTGGTATTCTGTGTTGTAGTTGTGACACTCTGACCTCACCTATCCATTGCTCCTCCGGTATTCTGTGTTGTAGTTGTGACACTCTGACCTCCCCTATCTATGGCTCCTCTGGTATTCTGTGTTGTAGTTGTGACACTCTGACCCCATCTATCTATAGCTCCTCTGGTATTCTGTGTTGTAGTTGTGACACTCTGACCCCACCTATCTATAGCTCCTCTGGTATTCTGTGTTGTAGTTGTGACACTCTGACCCCACCTAGCTATAGCTCCTCTGGTATTCTATGTTGTAGTTGTGACACTCTGACCTAACCTATCCAAAGCTCCTCTGGTATTCTATGTTGTAGTTGTGACACTCTGACCTAACCTATCTATAGCTCCTCTGGTATTCTATGTTGTAGTTGTGACACTCTGACCTAACCTATCTATAGCTCCTCTGGTATTCTGTGTTGTAGTTGTGACACTCTGACCCCACCTAGCTATGGGCTCCTTGATAGCCATTTGTTAACTACCGGTATTTTACACACTAGAATCTTTATAGGAAATATAACCCCAACTTCTGTGTGTGTAGGCCGGAAAGCACTAATGTATGATATTACTCAAGCGATGATCCGCTTACTGCTTACTGTATTTGCTTACTATATCTGCTTACTATATCTGTTCCAAGAAATATCAAACCAACAGAAATTAAGTGTGGTAAAGTCTAGTAGGGAGGGGTGGCTGGCTCCTCCTGCTGTGCTGTCTCCAGGTCATCTGCCTGCCACACCTCCTGCCCAGCTCTTTTATTCAGATTCAACACATTCAAAATACAGGTACACAGTTGCTGGGAGTCTCCTCAGTCAGAGAGTGTCACATGGCATTTCATTGGCTGAACCCCTCCAGTCAGTGGTGGGGGGTGGGGTGGGGGGCCAACCCACCCACCCCAAGTCAGATACATATTTTTCCATCAAGTTCACCAATTACACTTATATGGGAATATCAACCCTGTTTATATTTACATAACACCCGTGGTCACCAGTCCCTTAGATTGGGACAACTCCAAAATAGTAGGAGTTTCTACATGCCTTACTTTGAGAATTACATATTTTATCATCTTTAGTTCAGCAAACTGCCACCAGGTGGGGCAGGGAGGGCTCACCACACACACACACACTCCTCCCACCTCCAGCCTGACACCTGGCTTTGGCAGGTCCTGCAAACACACACACACACAAGCCCCCATGCATTGTCACCTGTGTGCTAACACTCCCTCAGATACTGGCATCTGTAAGTCATACCATAACAATAACAGGCACACAGAAATTCTTGACTTAATTATTATACCCATTATGTGGCATTCTTCACAGACTATTTGTCTGGGTGAAGAAACCAGTCTGCATCAACTGTATATGCTGCCCTTAGTTTCAGCATTTACCTCCTTTCATACAATATATAATACAAACAGACTTCAATTCAGTAATACATGTAAATATACCAATACAGTCATAATTTTCCAGAGTTCTTATCTCTAGTGGTTATATATGATGTAGAACCTTAGAACAATCTGATATTAATTATCACTTCACTTAATATACATAATCTACCATGGTTTCACAACTTGGTTTGAATATTATGCATATGTATTTAGCAACATGATAGAATGAATTAGGTATTATTAGAGAGGTTTTATAGTGGTACTTATATAATTTGAATATTATTATAATGACTTTATAGAAATAACTGGATGATTTAAATATGATTAAAACAGTTTTATCAATGCTTCACATATGAGTTTTATGAAAAGGGGATATTTTTAGAATTTATTAAAACTATTATTTATTTATGAACCGGACCTAAAAAGTCGGAATATTTTACACGTTGTTAGGAGGTGGAACACACACATAGTTGCCATTGGGGATCGGAAATATTGCACCTACAACAGTTTATGAACCTACACTCTTGTCATTCCGGGCTAGAGTGCTCAGCATTACGCTACCTAGGCTCCCTGATGCAATCACAATATCCACGACTGAGTGTTGGCATATGTGTGGGTGGTGTGTGTGGGTGTAGATATAACTGTATGTGGTGGGTGGGTGTGGGTGTAGATATACTTGTGTTTAGTAGAGCCGACGCTTTTACAGATGTTCGGTGCTCTTATATAATAATCACAAAACAATAATAACACTATCAACTATATCCTAACGTCCATTTCTAGCCATGACTACATTTCAGCCTGTTAGATTTTGCTGACGTGGCAGTAAAGCTGCAAAGTCCGATGAAAACATCCAATTTTCAAAACCAAAGCAATTATGTCGATTTGATTCTAGATTTCTAACTTAGATATTTGTGGCCACATAGAAGGGAATACTGACCTAATTTAATGGAACCTGTTGACTGCAGAATCCTATGGTGTCACAGTTGTGGCGTGCTTTCCAGAATTCATTTAGGATGTTTCCATTTCAAATATCTCAAAGCTTAGCTGTTTTCAATTCAAATATCGCCAAAGTTAGCCTTTTAAAATAAAAGTTACTTCAAACTAAAGTAAGGTAGATTATAACGATCAACCTAATATATTTATCTCAGAAATTGACAGAAACTCAAAAGCCATCAGACTGTGCAGCTTTAAACGAATAAAGCAAAGTGACGCCCCTGTTGTTCACACACGACACTGCTCTGTTCGGGGAAGCTGGGCGTGCTTCGCCTCTCATGCTTATTAACTCCCGAGGCAGGAAAAGTGGAGCAATCAATCCAGGCGTCTTCGTGAGCATCCTCCGGGAATATTCACTAATTTCCGATCAGTGGCAGTACAGTGTGAGTAGGGGGGGGGGGGGACGTGTGTGTGGGGGTGGGTGGAACGGACTCTTAGAACTGCTAATGGAACCCATGGGAACAGTATGTTTTCACTGTTCCTTTTTTTGTTGTTGTTGTTGTACATTAGTTGTTTAAGCAGGGAATAGATACGCTGGCACAGTATACACTAACTGGTACCCACTTGTACTGTATGTTTCTAAGCTTAACAATTATTAATTATGGATAGTTGTGTTATATTATTATATTGCATGGATGTATCCATGTTTATGCTAAATTGTTCTGTATTTCTATTAATTTTCAATAAAATTGAAGTCTTGGACTACGCGGGTCGGCAAACAATAAAATTGTTGTACGCCTTTGTTTTGCTGTCGACGCCATTTTCAGTGACTTTACCTGACTTTGCCCGACTTGACTTTACCCGACTAGACTTTATCCGACTTGACTTGACCTGACTTGACTTGACCCAACCAGACTTGACCCAACCAGACTTGACCTGACCTGACTTTGCCTGACTTTACCCTACCCTACTTGACATTACCCTACCCTACTTGACATTACTCTACCCTACTTGACATTACCCTACCCTACTTGACTTTACCCTACCCGTTACCCTACCCTACTTGACTTGAACCGACCTGAATTTACCCGATCTGGCTTCACCCGACTTGACTTTACCCTACTTGACTTTACCCTACACAACTTGACTTTACCCGACTTTACCCTACCCAACTTTACCCTGCCCGACTTGACTTTACCTTACCTGACTTAGCTTTACCCTACAGGACTTTGCCCTACTCGACTTTACCCTACCCGACTTGACATGACTTTACCCTACCTGACTTGACTTTACCCTACCCGACTTGACTTTATCCGACTCAACTTTACACGACTTGACTTTACCCGACTCGACTTTACCCGACTTGACTTTACCAGACTCGACTTTACCCGACTCGACTTTACCCGACTCGACCGACTCGTCTTTAGCCGACTCGACTTTACCTGACTCGACTCGACCCGACTCGACTTGACCCGACCCGACCCGACCCTACCTGACTCTACTCTACCCGACTCGACTCTACCCGACGTGACTCTACCCGACTCGACTCTATCTGACTACTCGACTTTACCCGACCCGACTTGACCAGACTCTACTCGACCCAACTCGACTTGACCCGACTCAACTCTACCCAACTCGACTCTACCCGACTCTATCCGACTCGACTCTACCCGTCTCGACTACCCTACTCGACTTTACCCGACTAGTCCCTGTCTGTGTGTGTCTGTCTGTGTGTTTATGTGTCTGTGTGTGTCTGTCCATGTATCTGTGAGAGGGATGTATATGAGAGGGATGTCTGTCCGTGTGTGTCTGTCTTTGTGTGTGTCTGTGTCTGTCTGTGTGTGTCTCTGTGTCTGTGTGTGTCTCTCTCTGTGCAAAGTCAGGTCGGGTGTGTGTATGTCGGGTGTGTGTGTCTGTGTATGTTTGTGTGTCTGTGTGTGCTGTATGTCTGTGTCTGTCTGTGTGTGTCTATCTATGTGTGTCTGTCTCTGTGTGTATGTATGTGTGTATGTCTGTCTGTGTGTATGCCTGTCTGTGTGTGTCTTTCTTTGTGTCTCTGTAAAATCAGGTCAGGAAACACACAGACACATACACAGACACACACAGACACAGAAACACACAGACAGAAACACACAGACAGACAGACACAGACAGACATAACACAGACAGACACACAGACAGACACATACCGACATACACATACAGACATACACACATACATACACACATTCACACACATATACACACACATGCACACAGGCACACAGACAGACAGACACACACAGACACACACATACACAAACATACACACAGACAGACACACAACCACACACACGCATACAGACACACACATACACAGACAAACATACACAGACACATACACACAGACAGACACATATACACACATACACACATACACACATACACACACAGACACACACAGACAGAGACAGACACACACATACAAAAACATACACACACAGACACACACAGATACACAGCCACACACACATACAGGCACACACATACACAGACATACACACATATAGACACATATACACACAGACAGACACACACATACACACACATAGGATGTTGAATCGACAGCTAACCGGCCGGGTTTACCCCTAAACCTGCTATGGAACCGGGTTAGCGTACCCTAGTTTACTGTCTTTTCGCCGCTAACCGGGGGATTCCCGCCAAAACTAGTTTTGTAGCGCTAACACCGCATCATGCATATGGCCCCGTTACATGTATTAGGTCTTACAGAGTATAACAATATGACAATAATTCCCTTCCGTGTCTATATACTCGCATAATACTTTTTGCATCACACACATATACATATAAGTCACTTATATATGGTATATATATATATATATATATATATATATATATATATATAGTCGCTTTGAATGATAGAAGACAAATCCTTCAGTCCGACTGACACTGGTCTACATCCGGTGGAGCTGAGGAGGCCAAAGGTGGAGCCAGCAGTACAGTGTTGGTCTTATTGAGTATAACAATAATAATAGTTATTCCCTTACATATATTTATACTCGCATAATTCGTTACACATCAAATATACACCATTTTAAGTGCCTTTTTTTATTCCGTGACATATTATTTAGCTTTTGCTGACTTCGTCTGGGAGGAAATGGTGAATGGTTGTCCTGTTGGTAATCAATCACCTGCTGCTGCCGTAGCTGCCTCTCGGTAAGCTGGGCACTGTCGGGAACTGATGTGGGTATTATATGGGCGAAGGCCACTCAGACCAACTGCTGAGACAACTCCTCCTTACACCCTTCATCACAAACCCAATATATTGCTGCTCTTGATAGACTCCATCACCATTGCATTGTGGGATGCATAGAAGAAAAACAAACCTGCGAGAAGCACATGACACATGCTAATACACTGGGTGAAGCTATGAAATGTGCTAGTTTCAGCTCATCTCAGCTCTTGTTTGAAACATAGAATACAAACAAAAAATATATATATAATAAATTAAGATATTAATCATTTATCCAGCATTGCATTTACATCAATATAATCAGCACATGTTATGCCATGTGCATTTAGATTTAGACAAATCGGGGCACTCAGACTAGTGTTTGAGCCATAGCCAGAGTCAGTTTTACTTATTTATTAATGTTTTTTATTTATATCCTATGGTTATTGACATATGTAGAACTAGAAAATGAGTAGGGCTAATCAGATATAGGCTATATTTTTCTCTGAATTAATATTTAGAACAAGAATTAATAAAGGTCATGTGGATATCAGCCTTAAAGTGAATGATTGTTTTGTGTGTAATTGTATGTTTCTTAGCTCAAAATGTTTAACAATGGCTACTTTTGTCTTAGCTAGATCATTATGTTGCATGTGTGCATACATGTTTATGCCAACTTGTTTTGTATTTCTATTCATTTTGAATCAAATCAAAGTTTTGCCCTACACATACCGCAAACTCAATGGCCAGACGCATTTGCTTTGCTGCCAACTCCGTTTTCAGGGCATGCACAGTCGGAATTGCGATCTTGTCTATTGGACGGCATCATCGCAGAGCCTGGCTGCCCTCGTCAATATACTATGTATGCGTGATGTATGATTAATTATGCCAGTAGGAATCGTTTTTGTAGGTTTGTTTGATTTACCTCATACGAGAAGTGTGTGTTCCTCCCTCTTGATTCAAATGTATAGGTGTATGTGGTGGGTGTAGGTGGTGGGATGTTGGCAGGTGTGTGTGTGGTCAGTGCGTGTGGGTGTGTAGTGTGTGTGGTGGTTGTGAGTGGTGAGTCTTAGTGTGGGTGTAGATGTAGGTGTAGGTGGTGGTGAGTGTGGGTGGTGAGTGTCGGGGGTGAGTGTGTGTAGTGAGTGTGGGGGTGAGTGTGGGTAGTGAGTGTGGGGGTGAGTGTGGGTGGGTGAGTGTGGGTAGTGAGTGTGGGTGAGTGCAGGTGTAGTGTCGGTTGTGATGTGGTGGTGATGTGGGTGTGAGTGTGGGTGGTAATTGTGGGTGGTGAGTGTGGTGTGATGTTGGGGGGGTGAGTGTGGGTGGTGAGTGTGGGTGTGAGTGTGGGGGTGAGTGTGGGTGGTGAGTGTGGGTGGTGAGTGTGGGTGGTGAGTGTGGGTGTGAGTGTGAGTGGTGAGTGTGGGTAGTGAGTGTGGGAGGTGAGTGTGGGTAGTGAGTGTGGGGGTGAGTGTGGGTAGTGAGTGTGGGGGTGATTTGGGTGGTGAGTATGGGTAGTGAGATGGGGGTGAGTTGCAGGTGGTGATGTGGGTAGTGAGTGTGGGTGGTGAGTGTGGTGTGAGTGTGGTGGTGAGTGTGGTGGTGAAGTGTGGGGGGTGAGTGTGGGGGTGAGTGTGGGGTGGTGAGTGTGGGTGGTGAGTGTGGGTGGTGAGTGTGGGGGGTGAGTGTGGGTGGTGAGTGTGGTGTGGTGTGGTGGTGAGTGTGGTGGGGTGAGTGGAGTGGTGGTTGGGTGTGGGTGTGGGTGTGGGTGTGAGTGTGGTGTGAGTGTGGGTGGTGGGTGTGGTGTTGAGTGTGGGTGGTGGTGTGGGTTGGTGTGGTGGGGGTGAGTGTGGGTAGTGAGTGTGGGAGTGAGTGTGGTGGTGTGTGTGGGGGGTGAGTGTGGTAGTGGAGTGTGGGTAGTGTGGGTGGTGATGTGGGTGTGAGTGTGGGGGGGTGTGGAGGTGGTGAGTGTGGGTAGTGATGTGGTGTGAGTGTGGGTGGTGAGTGTGGGGGGTGAGTGTGGTGGGTGAGTGTGGGGTGGTGATGGGGTGGTGAGTGGGGGGGTTGTGTGGTGGTGAGTGTGGGGTGTGAGTGTGGATGAGTGTGGGTGGTGAGTGTGGGGGTGAGTGTGGGTGGTATGTGGGGTGAGTGTGGGTGGTGAGGTGGGGTGTGAGTGTGGAGGTGAGTGTGGGTGAGTGAGTGGGTGGGGTAGTGGGGAAGTGTGCAGAGGGGTGAGGTGATTGTGGGTAATGAGTGTGGTGGATGAGGGTGGGTGGTGAGTGTGGGTGGTGAGTGTGGTGTGAGTGTTAGTGGTGAGTGTGGTAGTGAGTGTGGGAGGATGAGTGTGGGAAGTGAGTGAGGGATAGTGAGGGTAGTGAGGGGTGAGGTGGGGTGGAGTGTGGGTGGTGAGTGTGGGTAGATGAGTGTGGGGGGTGAGTGCAGGTGGAAGAGTGTTGGTAGTGAGTGTGGGTGGTAGTGTGGGTGTGAGTGTGGGTGGTAGTGTGGGTGGTGAGTGTGGGGGTGATGTAGGGGTGATGTGGGGTGGTTAGTATGTGTGGTGAGTTATGGTGGGTTAGTGTGGTGTGAGTGTGGGGTGTTGAAGTGGGAGTGAGTGTGGTGGTGAGTGTGGGGTGAGTGTGGGTGTGAGTGTGGTGGTGAGTGTGGGGGTGAGTGTGGGAGTAGTGCGGGTGGTAAGTGTGGTGGTGAGTGTGGGGAGTGTGGGAGTGAGTTGTGGTGGGGATGATTGGTAGTGAGTGTGGATGAGTGTGAGTGTGGGTGATGAGTGTGGGTGGTGAGAGTGGGGGGTGATGGTGGGTGGTGAGTGTGGGGGGTGAAGTGTTGTGGTTGAGTGTGGTGGTGAGTGTGGGTTGGTGAGTGTAGTGGGTGAGTGTGGGGGTAGAGTGGGGTGGTGATGTGGGGTAGAGGTGGGGGTCTGAGTGGTGGGTGGTGCGTGTGGGGGAGAGTAGTGGGTAGGTTAGTGTAGTGGGGTTCTGTGTAGGTTGGTGAGTGGTATGGTCGTGATTGTGGGGGTGGTGATGGGGTGTGTGCAGTGCAGGTGTGAGTGTGGGGGGTGATTGTGGGGTGATGTGGGTGTGTGAGATGTGGGTGTGAGTTGTGGGGGTGGTGAGAGGGTGGTGAGTGTGGGGGTGAGTGTGGTGGGGTGAGTGAGGAGTGTGAGTGTGGGGGAGGTGCGATGTGGGGGGAAGTGTGGGGGTGAGTGAGGTGGTGAGTGGTGGGTGGTGAGTGTGCGTGTGAGTGTGTACAGGTGGTGGAGTGGGTGGAGTGTGGGGGTAGTGTGGTGGTGAGTGTGGGGGGCTGGAGTGTAGGGTGGTGAGTGGTGGGTGGAGAGTGTGGGGGTGAGTGTGGGAGGGTGAGTGTGGGTGGTGAGTGTTAGTGGGTGAGTGTAAGGAGGTGAGTGAGGGGTGAGTGTGGGTGAGTGTGGGTGGTGTGTTGGGTGGTGAGTGTTTGGTGTGAGTGTGGGTGGTGAGTGTGGGGTGGTAGTGTAGGTGTGAGTGCGGGTGGTGATGTGGGGGGTGAGTGTGGGTGGTGAGTGTGGGTGGTGAGTGTGGGTGGTGATAAAGGTTAGTGTGTGTGAAGAGAGTGAGTGTGTTTGGAGAGTGAAGGGGGTGTTGGTGTGATGGTAGGTGAAAGCTGTGGGGTGAGTGATGGGGGTAGAGTGTGTGTGTGAGTGTGGGTGGGTGAGTGTGGGTGGAGAGGTGGGGGGGTGGTGTGGGTGTGGGGGTGAGTGTGGGGGGTGATGGGGGGTGGTGAGTGTGGGAGGTGAGTGGGTGAGTGTGGGGGGTGAGTGTGGTGTGAGTGTGGGTGTGAGTTGGGTGTGAGTGTGGGGGGTGAGTGTGGGGTGGTGAGTGTAGGTGGTGAGTGTGGGGGTGAGTGTGGGGTGGTGAGTGTGGGGGGTGCATGTGGGTGGTGAGTGTGGGGGTGAGTGTGGGTGGTGAGTGTGGGTGGTGAGTGTGGGTGGTGAGTGTGGGAGGTAAGTGTGTGTGGTGAGTGTGGGTGACTGTGGGGTGTGAGAGTGAGGTTGATTCTATGAATGCGGTACTTGCCTAACGACCCTTCCTGTTGTTTTACTGACGTGGTGCCGCCTTTTTAAAGGTCATATCACCAGCGTGAGGTCATTTTCTAGTCGCCTGGCTGTTTGCCAAGATACACCGCCGCGACCTTTCGCTTCCCTATACTATGGAACCTCAGAAGAGACTGAAAAGACACAAGCACCATCGCATCAGTTCACCAGTTCACACTTTTCTTTCGCTGAGAGGTCGAGAGCACTTGTTCAAGTAATAACCCTGAGGGTTCATGGGTTCTTAGCGTTGTATAGTCCTATGCTTTTGAGTTTCTGCCATTTTCTGAGATAAGTACATTAGTTTCATCATTATAATCTACATTACTTTAGTTTGAAGTGGTTTTGATTGAAAATGGGTAGCTTTAGAGGTATTTGAAGCGAAAATATGACAAAATAATTTTGGCTAAAGAATCCAGAAAAAATACGAGACTGTATGATTCAGCAGGTTCTGTTAAATTGCCTTCTATACAGCAACAAATGTTTAATAAATGCACCAGTATGTAAATTAGTTACTATGGGTAAAATCTAGGAAATTGGGTACTTTCATCAGATTATGCAGCTTTAATTATTATTTAAAGGGGTCACCAATGTCCCAAACTAAGAGTCCCCCGTGAAGACAGGGCTGGAGAGCGGTGCAGTGCACCAGGTCTGACTTCACTTTGAAAACAGAGCAACATTTGTTTATGCAGTCCCTCTTTTCAGCAAAATATAAAGCACTTCAAACAGGCGACTTGAGAGGTAGGGTGCTGCATACTTATGTTTACAGTCAGAGTAGCCTGGGGCGGTTCTATTATACAGCAACCTCGAGACCTTTCACACAAGAATAGTGGGCACACACCCATGGATAAGCGTTGATTTTAAATGCAAATTGTCCTAGCAGGAATCTCATTTTAGACATCATATAACTTTGCCTAACTATCCTTGTAAACTATTAATCTGAAGTACATGTATAAGGAATGAAAAGAAATTAAATGTGTCGATATGGGATTTTAGTTCTAAATGAATAGATTTCATAGACAATTATATACATATACATGTGAATTGGGCGAGACTACTCGACCGATGGAAATGCGGGCTGGGCTGATTAGCTCGCATTCTGAAATGCGGGCTACTCACCAGGCTCGCATTTGCCACCATTTGCGGGGCCGGGTTCCCTGCTGTAACGCGTTGCTAGGAGACGTCAATTGGGACTTTCCTAGCAACAGTGGAAGGTCGAGTGCTCAGGCTCAGACCCATCAGACGTGTTTCTGCACGCTCTGATGTTTTAGACTAGAATAAGGCTTTTATTGTCGAAATTCCAAACTGATTTAACTTAACAAATACGTGGGGGGATACACTTATTGTACTTAGGCGTTATTCAGTCAAATTGAACTATGAAAGAACTCTTACATTGTTAGTTAGGGTAAGAATAAAGCCGTGAGCTCTTAAGAAATAATTGGAACGTTCCATGCATTCTTTACTATTGTCGTGGGGGGTGATGAAAATGGGAAATATTGCGCCTAGAGCGGGACTCAAACCCACATCTCTTTGCATTCTGGGCCAGTGTGCTAACCATTACACCACCTAGGTTCCCTGATATCAACACACTACCCACGCCTACCTGTCTATGCGGATCCTTGCCTGAGAGGTCAGTGGTATGCGATTGTTCTATAAATGTATTTAATTAAGGGCCTTCCACCCCAAGGACTGGAAGGAGTCAAACTTCCCACCTCCCGGGATATAGTAGCCACCTTACTAGTCTGGGTCAAGTTAGCGTGAAGGCGGTCAACCGGCGGCGGGAAGAGAGGCGACAGCAGCCCGGCGGTAGGCTCGGAAATTCACATGGAAACAATTATATATTAACACATAGGCTCGCCTTAAGCGGGGGTGGAATAGCCGAACGGTTAAACATATATATATATATATATATATATATATATATATATATATATACGCTATTGGAAGTGTTTGTGGTTGGATTTATATCTCTATAATTATATATGCCCATAAACTCCTATAATCTAACTGGACGTGGTTACCGAATCGGTAGAG